>JAECUM010043628.1:0-39152 GCA_016617855.1 Megalonaias nervosa
TTTACTTATTTTAATCTCTGTATAGGACATTTTAATGCACAAAAGAGGTTGTTGTTTTCGTGTCTCACACTTTGGGACGCAGTTGGAGAAAGAATGTGGATCGTTTAGAATGGTTAACTAACGAAATTGTTTGAAGCGATGTTCCAGAACTGAAAGGAATGGTAGCCAATGACAGATCGAATATGCATTAAGCTCTATTAACTCAAGTCACTTAGAGCAAAGATGAAAATTTAATCAGAACAAAATGGAAAGAAAACAGCAACAACAGCAAACAACATTCACAAAGAAGCGATAAAACCTTTAACAGTTTAAAACCATATATAAAACAAAAGAACGCAATCTGATTAAAATCGGATCTCCACTATTACACATGAAGATCTGACAGCGACCGCTTATGGGGTCATCTTCTGGTAACCTGTGTTGTTACCATAATCGCTAATTTATCAGGCAATTAGATGAAGTCTTATATCTTCGCGTTTGGAGACTGAGCAGTGTGGATGAAGGATATGCATGTGTACCGAACGATTTGATTCACTTCAGATATTTGAAGCTGCATATCCATTGGCTAAATCAAAGGTCACCAGAACACGACCCCTTAGCGGTCGTCGCCAGATCTTAAAGTAGGACATCGGTAATCTGATTGTAATCAGATTGCAAAAGAACGAAACTATTGTCTAACTTCGTACGATATCTTATACGTAATTATGCCGCTAAGTATCTTCGGTCGAACGACTGCACAGTAAAGACACTTTACTGATAGTCTGATATTGTCTTAACAACCGTTGACTGGCACCACTAATTGATTAGAATGTAGTCAACATTACTAGCCGTGGACTGACCCCACTAACAGATTAGAATGTGGTGGAAATTCTTTTAACTTATCTCTTTGTTCAGCTTGTCTACAATTGATATTCTGTTTGTAAAATATGTTTTCTCACAACATGCCAAATTTGTTGTAAAATACATTTTACCAACATTTACGCATCTCTCAATAATTTCATATTTTTCGTAAGCGATCTCTTGGATATTGGAACACATGTAAATAGTCAAATAGATTGGTTGCGTAAATCCGAAATCTTGAAATGTGCCCAATATAAATGGAGTATTAAAAGGTGTACAACAACAGGGGCCAAGAAAGAAGCAAATATTGTCCTTTTTTGACTAGGGAACTCTTCTGTGAATTTATACTCATTGGTCGCACAAAAACGCATTCTCCTTGCCATTATTACGTTTATAAATGTAAATGCTTTTGCTACTCTTGTATTTTTACAGATACATGCATACCATGTTTTAGTACCTTGTTAGAGATGTAATTTCTGAACACCCATTCACATCAAGCTTCTGAGCGAAGAGTAGTTTTCTATTGGGAGGGTTGGGTTGAAATGTCTACGGTATCATCTGTATTCCTTTCCAGGTAAATAAAGCATTAAACCAGACTCATATGCCATATTTATGTCACTATGTATTCTGTTAACACATGTCACTGTATTCTGTCAACACATGTCACTATGTATTATGTCAACACATGTCACTATGTATTCTGTCAACACATGTTAAGGGCTTTCTGATCTACGACATGACTGTGGGCTAACATTAAAGCTGAAATCATTCTGCCAACATAAAATTTGTTTTACGGCTACAACTGTCATGAAAGTCATTAGATTCAACAGCATTACCATTTTAGGTTGGCAATGCAAAAATATAAATGTCCCAAATACAAACCATTACCATGACATTAAATGTGTACTTGTACTACGGATCTGAAACAAGTTGTCCAATATATTCGTTCCTCCGAGTTCTAGCAATATTAGCTAACAGGCAAGACGTGTATACAATCCAATCATGAGCTGAACTATATATAAAAGAACGAGAGAGAGAGAGAGAGAGAGAGAGAGAGAGAGAGAGAGAGAGAGAGAGAGAGAGAGAGAGTTCCGGTGAATTGGTATGGTGCTTATTTTCTAATTATTGGATTAAGTAGACATGAAATGACCATACAATAAGAATATAAGTAACTACGGCATGATTAATTTCAGATGCGTATTGGCAAATATCCTTGTTTTCATAATGAATTTCTAAACTTTCTCTTTAGCAGAGATATATTGATTTAATGGTACATGATTCGTTTTCACAAAAGAGAGAAGTTATACCAGTATACAAATTTAGATAGATTGTTTCTGAAACAATATATTGTTATGTATATTTATTTGTATTGTTTGATTTACTTTTATCCTTAATAATTGAGGGTAGGAGTTTGGGCCTACCTGACTAATATATTTTTTTAAAGGTATGCCTAATTGAATTTGAGTTCAGGGCATTGGTTTTTCCCTTAGAAATTCTATCGTCTTACTGATTTTTGTGAGGTTGTTTTTTACAATTGAAGTAAATGGACCTGACCTTGTTTATGACCTTGTTTATGAATTTGATAGGCAAATGACCCGAATAGTGGTTCATTTATTGTGTCTTAGGATTTGATATAAAGTTGTGATAATGAAAACTATTCATTCCCATCTTAACGTCAGACTTTTGTGGAATCAGCTTTAGTTGTGGTTAGATATAATTTGAGAAAAATTATTTATTTAAATTATTCATCGGAATAACAAAGTGCGCATTCACATTTTGGACTAAACGCTATTTAGGATTATTGTGAATTCATTCAAAGACATTCTGGATTAATCATACAGATACATGAAGACCGTTGATACATCAAACTACTGAAGGCCTTTTGCACATCAATACTAGAATTCATTTGGAACACCATACTTTTGGACTTATGATAAAACGTTTGAGATTTTCTGGGATTTAATTCACAACACCGTACGTTCCTTTAAATTTTCACTTTGTATTGTAGGGAAATAAATTATTTATTAATTTTTGCTAGACTTGTTAGTTTTGATTGTTCTGTTATTTAGCTGAAGACCATAGAGTTGAAACACGCTGCAACATCGGTCATACTGACATGGCGTTTTCACTTAAAGGCTTCTTACAAGGTCTAGTTGGTCCTGCATGAAAATGTTGCCAAACTGACATCTAATATGGCCACCACAGAAGTCAGCTTGAAAATGTTTTATCACTTCTACTCCTAAACAAAATTTCATCTTGACACATGTTTTGTGTTTTTCCCCTAAAATCGTTTATGATGTCAAGTTGAACCTAAATGAAATTATGTTGCCAGGAATCCGACATAGCCACCACAATGGCCAGCTCGAAAATCGTTTTATTGCTACTCTTGAACGGATGATCGTATTAATATGGGGTTTTCAAAAAACTGCATTCTATCATGTCTGGTTGGTCTTATATGGCAATAGGACTGCTCTGATATAATATAGCATATAATATAACCTCCACGGTAGCTATCGTAAATATCTTGCAAATGTTACTCCTCCTTAATAGATGGTCATACTGACATGGTGTCTTCACTAGTAGACTTTGCATGTTGTCTTTTTGGTCCTACGTGAAAACAGTCTTTTGCTCTAACATCCATAACTGTACTGAACAAATATTTAACATAAAAAAACCAACATATTAACATTAGGTTTTTACCTGAAGACTACTTATGACGTCTAGATGGTACCTATTGAAAATCGTTTTAATTTGACATCCCCTATAACCACCATGGGGGGCCATCTTGAAACTAGTTATTTCTACGCCTCCCAAATGGAAAGTCATATTAACATGGGGTTTTAACCGGAAGACTACTTAAGATATCTAGTTGGTCCTGAATGCAAATGGTTGCGAACTGACCTGAAATATGGCTGCCAAAATTAACATATTGAAAATCTTGACACTAGTTCTCCTGAAATGATGGTCACATCAACATGGGGTTGTCACCAAAAGGCATAAAATGGTTTACTAGTTTGTCCTAAATAAAAATGGTTGTACATAGGTGAATTTAAAAATCATGTTGCTAATGAATACAGCAGATAAAATGAAGAAATGGTCTATCTTGAATTCATGAAAATGTTTGGGACGGTGTCATGGATACTTTGATTTCGGTATTAGATAATCCTCAGTAAAAAGAATAAACATTTGGTATTCAAAATATTTTCCATATAGACAGATTCTCCGTATACAGATCTTCTCTCATATGGATCATATTATAATATCTTATCTTGTATCAAGTAAATTAGGCAGTACACATTACATTATACTATTTACAACGAGGAATATGAAGGACCGTCTCATTTAGAATCAGGGATGTTTGGTAGTGCAAATTAGAATATTCCATTTACAATGAGAGAAGGCAGTTGGTCAAGTTGGACTATCTTGCTTAACATGAAGGGTGAGTGATAGTTGTACTGGACTGTCTCATTTGAAAGAAGGGGTACGTGTCTTATATTGAACAGCAAAACATTCCATCTCAGTTAGCATCAGGGGTGTTTCCTACTGTATCTTAGAAAATTGGATTTTGTCGTGAAGGGAAAGTATGTAGTTGTACTGGACTAAATTAGTTTAACTAAGGGTGTATTGTATTAAGTATCAGAGAGTTCCATTTACCATGAGGGAGGACAGGTTTTCATATTGGACTGTCTCATTTAGCATCAGGAGTGCTTAACTGTTAGTGTTTACTAGAACATTCGATTTTTCATGAAGGGAAAGTAGATACCTGCATTGACCTGTCTATTTAACAAAAGAAGTCTTTTATATTGAAAATAAGAGCATTCCATTTACCATGAAGTCATATGGACAACGTTTTTTGCATGCCAGGGCCCAGGAACGTGGAATGAACTGCGCACTGAACTTAGACACAAAGACACAGTGATCTCATTCAAGAGCGCTCTTAAAACTCACCTATTTCGACTGCAAGAACAGACTTAAAGACCTAATAATGTTTCCTTACCTTAAATATTTTCAGCTTATTTTCTGTTTTCTAATTTCATGGTGTTTGTTTTTTGTAATCATATCATTATATATGTTTGTCTAATGTTGTAAAGAGCTTAGAGCTGCTAAATATTAGGCGTTATACAAAGTCCTCATTAATATTATTATTATTATGATAAAATACAGGTAGCCAGGCTGGACCGTCTATTTATATTCAGGGGTATTTTTAAAACATTTCATTTTACTATGAGAGAATGCAGTTGGTTATACTGGACTTCTTGCGTAACATAACGCGTGAGTGATAGTTCATCTCAGAACATTCAATTTATCGTGAAGGGAAAGGACGTTGTAGTACTGGACTCTCTCATTTAAAAGAAAGGGGGTGTCTTATACTGAACATCAGAAGATTCCATTTACCGTGGAGGAATACAGGTAGTCAAGTTGGTCTGTCTCAATTAACATCAGGGGTGTTTACAACTGTATATCAGAATATTGGATTTGTCGTGAAGGGATAGTAGGTAGTTGTACTGGACTAAATCATTTAAAATAAGGGGTGGTTAGTATTAAGTATCAAAAAATTCCATTTACCACGAGGGAGGGCAGGTTGTCATACTGGACTGTCTCATTTAGCAACAGGGGTGTTTATTAGAACATTCGATTTTTCATACAGGGAAAGTAGATACCTGCATTGGACTGTCCACAAAACAGGTCTTTTATTAGTAAAAATCAGAGCATTCCATTTTCCAATACAGGTAGCCAAGCTGGGCTGTCTCATTTATATTCAGGTGTGTTTTTATAACATTTCATTTACTATGAGAGATTGCAGTTGGTTATACTGGACTGTCTTGCGTAACATAACGTTCATCTCAGAACAATTCAATTTATCATGAAGGGGAAGGAGGTTGTTGTACTGGACTCTCATCTAAAAGAAAGGGGGTGTCTTATACTGAACATCAGAAGATTCCATTTACCATGGAGGAATGCAGGTAGTCAAGTTGGTCTGTCTCAATTAACATCAGGGATTTTTCCTACTGTATATTAGAAAATTGGATTGGTCGTGAAGGAAAAGTAGGTAATTGTACTGGACTAAGTCATTTAAAATAAGGTGTGGTTAGTATTAAGTATCAGAACGTTCCATTTACCACGAGGGAGGACAGGTTGTCATACTGGACTGTCTCATTTAGCATCAGGGGTGTTGAATATTAGAACAGTCAATTTTTCTTGAAGGGAAAGTAGATACTTGCACTGGACTGTACATTTAACAAAAGAGGTCTTTTATATTGAAAATCAGAGAATTCCGTTTACCATGATATAATACAGGTAGCCAGGCTGGACCTTCTCATTTAGATTCAGTGCGATTTTAATACATTTCATTTACTATGAGAGAAGGTAAATTGTTATACTAGACTGTTTTGCCTAACATAATGGGTGAGTGATGGTTCATCTCAGAACATTCAATTTATAAAAAATGAATTTGAGCGTGTTGTACTGGACTCTCTCATTTAAAAGAAAGGGAGTGTCTTATACACTGAACATCATAAGATTTCATTTACCATGTAGGAATACAGTTAGTCAATTTGGTCTGTCTCATTTAGCATCATTGGTTTTTCCTAGTGTATATTAGAAAATTGGTTTTGTTCGTGAAGGGAAATATAGGTAATTGTACTGGACTAAATCATTTAAAATATGAGTGTTTAGTATTATGTATCAGAACGTTCAATTTAACACGAGGGAGGACACGTAGTCATGCTGGACGGTCTCATTTAGCAACTGGGTTGTTTGCGTATATAAGAATATTCGAATTTTCATGAAGGGAATAAAGTAGGTTGTTGCATTGGGTTGTCTCATTTAAAAAAGGGGTGTCTAATATTGAAAATATCAGAACGTTCCATTTACCACGAGGGAGTTCAGGTAATCATACTGGAGTCTCTCATTTAGCAGCAGAGGTGTTTGTTAGTGTTCATTAGAAGATTCGATTTTTCGTGAGGGGAAAGTAGGTTGTTGCACCAAACTGTCTCATTTAACACAAGCGGACTTTTATGCTAAATATCAGAACAGTTAATTTAGATTCAGGGGTCTATTGATAGTATATTTTAGAACATTCAATTTACAGAGAGAAAGCAGTTGGTCAATTAGCTTCAGGGGTTTTTAATAGTGTATATTAGAACCTTGATTTATCGTGAAGAGAAAGTAGGTTGTTGCACTGGACTTATCACGCACTTTACTGTGAGATGTTAGATAGCATATTTCGCTCAGTCAGTGGCATATTTGTAACTGTCTCTATAAACTTTTTACTAGAAGGCATATTATCGCATCTTATCAGTTGAAAACGAATTAAAAGTCATGCATGTACATTTTTGAAAAAGACAGGGAAGTGGATAGTACAGATGGACTACACATCTCTTGTTGTTCAAGACTTAACAAGACCAATACAACCCTTTCTCCATATTGTCTTTTATAAGAAATTCCATATAAATATATTTAAGCAAGAATTATTCACCTCGGGCACTCTTATGAAAATGAGGTACTTTCCACAATGTACATGCATGACTGTTAGAAAGAAACCAAACTGCGGACAAATGTATTCTTAGCCCAAATTTGTCTAATGCATGCAGTGCCTTTTAGCATTGCGCGTATGTATTTCTGTTAGAAACCTAAATCTAGATAACTGTATTATTAGCTAAATTTGGCTAAATTTCTACTTCATTTTCTTTTCCATAAGGTCCCTGTTTGACTTTAAGTATAAGTTTCTTATTTAAAAACAACTGCTATAAATTTTATAGTTTGCATTGCTGTCTAATGTTATTCTGGCCTATTTTATTTAACTTTGACATTAGTGATTTATTTCCTTTAAAATTAAATTTAAACTCGACCATTGTTGTATTGTTGTTGTATCGTGCTATGATTTTCCCTATTCATTTAATAAATCTCAGTGTGTGACGTCAGGGTCAACTTTAAGACGTTAGAAATGAATACGAGTTTGCATGCATGCGATCAGACCAACGGTAATATAAACACATAACGGATGTTCTCTGCTTCCCGTAGGTCCAAATACTTACAAAGGTTTAATTCATGCAAAAACTTGGGAAGTACGCGGAAAGCGTTTGATCCGAGGGTACTGCGGTTTTCTTTAGTACTTTCCATAACAATTTTGCAAAGAATCCCATGTACAATTTCCATTTTACTCAACATATCTGGCAGTCTATTCGGGTTTGCTTAAAGTCTGTACAGAAGCAAGAACTGATCTCATAGTTTAAGTACGTCATAAAATCACACTCTTGAAAGAAAATTAACTAAATTTCTAAGATCAGTCTCTCTGAAATAACAATTTACTTGATCCGTTTGTATAACAGTAGTGAAGTGGGCCACTTTAGCATCATTGGGAAAATACATTACAGACCCCCCTGGACCACTTTGGCGTCAAAATTTATAGCGTCAGTGGGAAAATACATTACAAGACCCCCCTGGGCCACTATAGCGTCAAGGGAAAGTTGGGTTGTGTATAGGGACAATAGGAATGGAACAGGTAGGGTGATGTCACTGTACTGGTAACAATGTTGCAAGTGGCTGACTTGAATACGCACGGCTACCTAGGTAGAGACAAATACAGTAGAAACATAGACATAGAAACATGGTTAGAGACATAGATATATACAACACAATCATAGACTGATGTTCATCAATCAATGACGCCTAAATTATACAAAGGACTAAACAAAATTTTAGGCAAGAGAGAAGAGATGTCTTTTTGAGGCATAGGAGTGGCCCTTATAAGGGCCTTTGGGTTCTTCTTCTTCTATTTTCTCCAGTTCATCCACCAGCTTCTCACTTTCTCCATGATTCCTTTCTTCCTCTTCTTTTCATCGTTTGGCATCCAGTCAGGATGTCCCATAGTTCTAAATTTTTCTTGCACTTTCATCTAGTTGTCGTTCATTCTCTCAAACTCTTCTTTTTTCTTTCTGTTTTCCTTTCCCTTTCTCTCTTTTGTCCAGTTCTCTTAGATTTCTTTACCTCTTCTTCCATCACCTTTCTCATCATGTCTTCAGCTTTCTTTAATTTCTCTAACCCCCACTGGACAAAAGACCACTCGGTGAAATTGGCAATATCTTGCAAAAAGCACCTCACTTGGATAACATTATCAAGGGCCTCCTTCAATGTCCCCACTCTCACATATTTAGGATGGCTGAAGCCTCTTAATTTCTCTACTTCTTCCTCTATCATACTTTGCACCAGATCCCTGGCTACTTTCAGGCTGGTGATTTGACTTGTCACAAAGTCTTTCATAACTGGATATCTCCATTCTTTTTCAGGTCTTTCCACCACGTAGGCTGCATCAACAATCCAATACCAACTGTCTTTCAATTTGTTGAATAAATTCATTTTTTCAATGTGTTGACTAGTCAACGCTGGGTAGCCAAACTGAAGACCGCTCCGCGTTATATACGTGAAGCACGGACGTGAAGGAAAACATCCCTTACACTCACTTCACATATTATATACCATCCACACATACGGGAAGAGAAGAAAAAACACACCATATCTACTATCCACACAAACGTACACGAACGCATAAAACACACACTCTACTATCCATACGGAAGGGAAGAGAAGAAAAAAACACACCATATCTATTATCCACACAGACGGGTAGAGAAGAAAAACACACCATATCTACTATCCACACATACGGGAAGAGAAGAAAAAACACACCATATCTACTATCCACACAAACGTACGCGAACACATCAAACACACACTCTACTATCCGCACAGACGGGAAGAGAAGAAAAAACACCATATTTACTATCCACACAAACGTAAGCGAACGCATTCAAACACACACTCTACTATCCACACAGGTACGCGCGCACAGCAACACACACACACACACACACACACACACACACACACACACACACACACACACACACACACACACACACACACACCCACACACCCACACACACACACACACACACAAACATATCAGTAAAGGAGTGAGTGTTTATAATTACACTACTCCACATTCACACGACTTGGCAACTTGAACAGTCTCACTTTTATAGAGATATGGTTAGCTCTGAGAAGGGCTGTTTTTTCTTGGAACTCCAATTGCACCTGGTTAATGCTGGCACCTCCCAGGTCGGGCACCACACACACATCTACTACTCCAATCTTGAGTTCCTTCACTATCCCATTCCTCTGTTTGAGGGATAGTGAAGACTTGTTCCCTCTGTCTTCTATGCCACACCCATGGATGTTGTGGTTGTCGTGTTTGCTCTCATTGCTGCTCCCTCTCTTGCCACTGTCTTTCCAACTCCTCCCAGTTTTCTATCAGGGGGACAGCGGCTTTTGGTAGTGATTGTGACTGTGGCAGTGGTTGATGTTGTAGTGGTGGTAGTGGCAGTGTCTTCACTGTAGGTTTGACCTCACAGACCTGTCTCATGATAAGGTGAAGCAAAATTGTTCTTCTCTTTTCCTCTTCTTTCTTCTTCTTTTCATTTTCCTCCTCTTCAATTCTAGCTTCTTACTGGATTGCCTCCATGGCTAGTTCGTCCAGGAGTCTCCTAGCATATTCTAGATGCATTTAGAGCTCCAACAGTTTTGTTATTCTGCTAATCTTCTTCGAAGTTAACAGGCCAATGTTGGGTAGCCAGACTGAAGACCACTCCGTTTTATATCTCAGGATCAAAGACGTGAAGGAACACATCCCCTGACAAGAAAACTTGCAATGCCCATATCATAACCAAAAAACGTGCAACGTGCGGACCTACAAGAAACACGCACGTTGACTTTTTTTACTTATGTACACAGACATACACTATCGAACAAGACAAAGAAACGAACTGCGGATTTTTACTGACAAAAGAAACCAAGTGCTTATAGAGACACTTCAATTTTTACCATAAAAAACACACAAATTTTTGGGGGGCAATTGAATTAGTATGTCTTTTCGAAAGTGTTAGGGTAGCCCTGAAAAGGGCTGTTGTGTTGACGGGGAGTGATAGCAATCTTTTATTGTCTAAGATTGCGTCCCCGTCTCGCGATAGGCTTTCCTACAGGATACGGTCTGCTTCTACGGAAAGAGAAGGAGAACTCCTTGGTGTATACTCGACAGTCGACAAAACCTCTGTCTGGTTCCTGCTGTTGTTGCTGCTGTTGTTGTTGCTGTTCTCTCTGCCGCTTCTGAAGTCTGTACTTCTCTGTCCACTCTTCTTGCTCTTTCTTGATTTCTTCTCTGAAGACCTCTTCTATCAGGTCTTCAGTCACTTTCAACATCGTAACATTCTCTATCTCTTCAGGCTTCGATGTCAAGTTTTGCCTGACACGGTGTAAATTCACGTAAGCTTCGTTCAGCTTGGCTTGTCTTGAAGGCATGTTCATAGGTGGACGAGTCAACCATGATGGCCAGACTGGAGACTGTCCCCGCTTTATATGGTTCAAACGCGGACGCGATAGAAAACACTCCTACTGGGTTTTTGTTGGGTCGGAACGCTACGATAGCTAATGTCATGGTGAGGGATAGAGAGAATTCAAAGAGTATATATTCACTGTGTTTTTTAAAAAAAACAAACGACAGACACATTTTTTTCAAAACACAATATTTTTTATTCAAATAAACAACTAGCAACTAACAATTAACAATAACATCAAACAAACTTTTTTTGACAAGGTTGACAACGTTGTGAAATCATGTTAGATTTCCACTGATGGAAGTTATGAGGCCATTGATGTACACTACGTTTCCTAGATAAAGACAAGAGATAGCCATAACGGCCACAAAACCATCGATCTACTTTCCATCGTTTCTAGAAGAGTTAAGATCAAAATAAGTCACTAAATGTTCTAAGGAAGTTCCAAGACTGTGTTCATGAAGAAAATACGCACAATATTGTCCACACACGATGGAATCTGGTCCTTGTAACTTCACATTATTGAATCGTGTCGTCTGGGCATTTCTTCTCATAAAGTCGATGATGTCGTCTTCCAAAAGGGGTAATCCATACGAATCAAAATACTCCACACAACCCTCGTTAGGGAAGTAGACGCCTACCCAGTGGATTCCTGGGAGATGACTGTCGTCCGTGTTGATGACATAAGCTTGATGGTCTTGATTTTTGCGATGAGGTAGTTCATCTTTAGCGCACACCAAAGGATTCCAAGAAGCAGTGTACGAACTGTTGTTCACAGGTATCCATTTTTTGTTTTTCACAGGTAATGATGAGTCATCAATTCAGTTCTGACTTTTTGTTTGAAAGACTCTGACAAGTAACCGTTTCTTTGCTTCGTCTCCTCACTCTGGGCTAAGAAAGCTTCGATGCGATAGATCTCTAGAGTAATGGAGGATACGAATGATCACGCAAGCCTTTATACCACTCTTGCAACACTGCTTCTTCTGAGAAGAGACTCTAATCATCGTCCAGATAATCGTCCAATTTTTCTTCTTGGCTCATCATCAGACATTTATCGTGTTGAATTTGACTGGGATGATCGTTTTGACATCCACAGCAATCTTTCTAGGTCAATTCCATAATTTTATCCGCCAGGTGTTTGGCAAAACAGGACACTAAATGTTGCTCTTGTTCTGACCATCTGGACGTGATCACTATGTCCTCTTTGTCTTTGTCTTGGGGTTCTGCTTTCTCGGTATCCTCCCATTCCATTTCCAAAGATTATCCATTGTTCAAAGAGGGATAAGAGTCTTCCATAGTTTTTAATAGTCTAGAATGACTACTCTCAAACTGTTGATTTTGATGGTATTATTGAATTCGGCATACAGGATGACGTTTACCGTCTCGGCAAGAGCTTCTGCAAACTGAAATTCCACACGCAGTTGACCGGATTTTATAGGGTGGTAATGTCCCTCGTCGCTGCCTTGGTCAGGAGTGAAATCAAAAGCCCACAAAGTGTAACCTCCTACACAATCTTCGTACGAAATGCTGTGACTGGTGTTGGTCCCTAGTTGTCCGGTAGCTTCGTACAGGGACAAGTACGATCTCAAGTAATTCTTCTGTGCAAAGTTAGGTTCGAAGGGTCTGGTACACAAGGTCTTGCCATCGCGACTGACTTCGATCTTGGACACTCTGTAGTGCTTAAACTGGAAAGGATTTTGATTGTGGGCTCCCTTGAGGCCTGAATTGCTGACGATACCAACGATTAAACGTTTCGGTAACTATCCTTGGAACAGATGATCTTCGATCTTGGATCCGAGTTCAGCAGCAATGGTGAAAGTTTTCACTTCTACGCGTCGTATCGGATACTTGGCGGTCGTTCTGCTCAACGTGTGACTGATGTCGTTTCCCGCTTTAGATAACACTTCTACATAAAGTTTGGCTTTTTGGATGATGGTTTTGTACTCGTTGGCATGAGCCATCAAATGGAAAGCGACACTGCTGCGATTCAGTCTCAGGCGAATATCCACTCCGTTCAGCAAATACTTGTCTTGTAACCACATGTCCATGTGCAAACGATCTATCAGTTCCAAACTACTTCCTTTCAGGATTTTCTTTCGACGGTCGATAAAGCCCACATTGTGAGTATCGTCATCTACTGTCACGGCTGTGTCGTTAAACTTGTCCAAACCACGCAGGCATCCAGATGAGTGTTGTTGGCCTCTTTTCCGTACGTCAAGAGATTTTCCAGGTACGCTCGGTAAGGGTAAGTATCCATGCTATTGCTGACCAGTTTGTTATTCAAGTGCAAATCCACATCGCTGAACAAGGAATGCGTGAAATTGTTGACGGGAGCTATTCTAGCATCGGCTGCCGGATTGGTGTTGTCCGTTTTGATCACTTTGAGTTTCAGGTACAAGTAACTGCTATTCAGATTGATGTAATCATCGGGCTGTCCTTTGATTTCATACTTGATGGGAGCTGAATCCGTCAAAGAGGAGACGGCATGAATTTCTACACATTGGCATTCTTGGATCGTCATCATGGTGGGTGGCATGGCAAATAGATCCAGTTCTGACTTGGAACAGACTCAAAACTCTCGGTGCATCATTTTCTTTCTTTCTCTCCGTGTGTGATTTAATAATCAAAAATGTATAAGTCTCGGACGATTCTTCTTTTCTTATTATTTCTAGCTCTGAGGGTGTGAAGTCCTCTGAAGGTGTGTCTTCGTCGTCTCTTTCTAACTTGTCCTTGCTGTGGCATCAGGGAAGTAGGAATGCTTGACTCGGCAGCCTCCGGGGAATTTATAGGAGTTTCTCGTCGGCCCAAAATGTCTCTGCCCGTTTCAAGCAAGACATTTTTGCCTGCTCTCACGAGAGTTTCTTTGCGATTTTGTTTGTCAATAATGACATTTTTGAGAAATTCTTTGCCTTGCGTCAACTCGGCATCTTTAAAGGCGTGCAATCCCCGTGTCACCATCGGTTTTAAAACGGGAGCCACCGAACGAAAGACTGATTTCAGTATATCTCCTAAACCATGTCCTCTCTGTCGGGCGACTCCTTGGTACACAGGATACATGACTTACAAGGGGTTAGAATAATCGTTTTCGAAAATGGAGTTTCACTGTGACTTTCCCTTTAGTGAATGAAATATTTTGTCCCAGATCTCCTTTTATAGCAATGTTGACACTGTCGAAATACGACTTACTGACGGGTAAATAGTGAGGATGTACAAATTCGCGGTGAACGTGGTAGGTGTTTCCACCTTCCTCGTCAGCGGCCGTGGCAGAATCCAATTTGAAAGGAATGACACGCAGTAACGGTACGGAGGTGTGTCCAACTACGTTCTACTCCACCACATCGGAGTACACAAAGATCAAAATTCAGTCCTTCGCTCATTTCTACAGGGAATCGAAAATTTTTTGCAAAATCCAAGTTGCCGGTAACGGCTGGTATTTCATGTTTAATCTTGATCAACTTGGGGTCTCCACCCAAAATGTCATATAATTAATACAAAATGTAACGGCCAATACTTTGTCCTCTGAAAATGTGATCAGTAGGCGACGAGCTATTTTATGGTACTCGAGGGTGACACTTTTTCTTGTTTTGTCCAAGGCTTTGGCAAACATGGCATTGAATTTGGTAGCAGTCGTGGTCACCAAATGTTGACCGCTAAAATAATAGCCTGCATGAATGGTCAACAGATAGGTGAACCGTTAGTTTTGGGGTCTTGTGTTTTCATAGAGTCACCTGTAGTGGTGCATTCATCCAAGTTTTGTTGCACTTGCTCGTCATGAACTTCCACCTTAAAAGTGTATTGATTTGGAATAATATTTAGGATTTGTGTAGGGTGAATCATTTCCACTAAAGCCACTTTCCAATGGGCGTCGTGATCCAACTGGATGGCCTGAGGTAATTTGGCCGGGAAACAGCACAAAGTGTTGTGGGGAAACACCTCCATGGAACTATCACTGGGTAGCGTTAAATAAAATTGGTTATTCATAATTCCAGAGTTCTGGTGTCCGAGGGGTCGCTGGAAGTCAGAGGAATGCCTAAAAGAAGATTGTTGTTAGAATGGTGACTGTTGGAAGGGTGACTGACGTTGGACGCAAGACTCCCGTTGTTGTTCCCGTTTGAGAAGTATTTCATGGGCGGATTGGAGAGAAGGTAACCGATGCAACTGATGAGTAAAATGGTCCACAATTGTTTGTCTCCTTGTTGCAAACTCAAATTGGCAATGGCAGCACCGATGACACAATACACCACAAAGATCTGGCAGAAAAAGACGATTTGCGTTTTAGGCACACGTTCTCCACACCAGATCCACAAGGGTTGCTTTTGTAGATCTTGCAGAGAAGAACTGGGGGAAGGAGTGGTCACTGTAGCGGTTGAGGCTGTGTTGAAGGGCATGATGGTTACTTCTTTATATAGTCGATGATTTGCGAAGCGTCGATCCAAGAGTCAAAACTCGACGGATATCCTTTCCAACGTACTTTGACTTCCTTGACACGACGTTATCCCACTTTACGAGTTCTTAGATCGAGAATGCTTTCGATCTCGTACACGTCGTCTTCTTTATCGGTCACACGTTGTCACTCGGGTAAGTAAAACGTTCCTTTTAACACTTCCCCGTTCATGTCTTCCAATTTATAGACGAGATGATGACGGCCACGTACTCGTTCAGTGACACGAAACAATTCGGCGGTCCAGCTGAGTAAGTAACCTTTGTCGAAAGTGCGTTTGGCTTTGCCAATACGCTCCCAGTCTCCTACTGTCAACACTTTACCTTTCTTGGGGACAGTCACCGTCGGGGACGTACCAAACAGGCGCTCAAAGATGGTCACTTCGTTGTCAGGAGTCACTTCTTGGGGGGCACGTGCAATGCTCCGATGGTAAGATTGGTTGTACGCTTGGACCAGGTGCGGCAAGACGTCGATGTACTTAAGAGTGTGCTGATGTATAAAATATTTCCACATGCGTTCTTTCAAGGTGCGTTGAAAACGTTCCACAATGCTGCTTATGATTTCTGGATTCTCGGTGGTGAAAAAACCAATGTCGCGTTTCTTTAATTCATTCTGGAAACCTTGGTTCAGAATTTCAGTGCCTTTGTCGGTTTGATATCGAAGAGGTTGCCGACCGCTTTGTTTCAACACCAGCTTGAGGGCTCGCGCTAACTCACTGCTCGATTTGGAAGTCAGTGGCACGATCCAAGCAAATTTGGAAAAGACGTTGATGACACAAAACAAATATTTGTAGCCACGATTGTAGGTGGCCAAATGAGAGTCATCGGCCAAATCAGCTTGCCAATAATGATTGATACCCTCCACTCGGGTGCGACTTCTGGAAAATTTTCGTCGAATGGGTTTGTGTAAGGTGTACGTGGCTTTTTCTTGTAACCATCGTTGCACTTGAGGTAAACGGACACTTTTCAGTCGAGTTTTGGCAGCACGATACAATTTCTGAACTCCTCTGTAACCTGCAGGATGGCATTGATCGTAGTAAATGCTGGCTTACACCTTCTCCACTTTTTAATAAGTTATTCACTCTTCGCTGATGTTACTCTGAATGAGACGAGGGGGTGGTTTAGATACGGCTTTACGTGTCCGATGTGCCACGGGAGTAGAAGTCGAAGGTAGTTTTGGTGGTGGTGGTGGTGGTGGTGGTGGTAATGGGATGGCTTTGATCTTTTTTCTTTTTACACTTCTGGTTTCCCTTCTTTCTTTTTGACTTCTATCGAAGGAGGAGTGGATATCATCTTTGTAACCCATGCTTTAAGTGCTTCTCGTTGGGATGTAGGGGAAGGGATCAACAAGGACGTTGCAATCTTACTAGGGATGGGAGCTGCTGACGGTGTTTGAAAGACTTCTCGTGCTTCTTCTTCCTCAGACACCCGTGGGGCTGCGTCTGTCTTGACCGCTGGGGGTAGTGGTGGTGGTGGCAGCGATGGACTTTTCATCAGTGCCTTAAAATATTTCAGAGTTGGTAGAGCTGTTTCGTCTAAAGCTTTCTGGTCAAAGAGTTGCAGTCGTTGCAACAGTTGACCGTACCGTTGCGATTTTTCCGTTTCTGACAAATCGCTGAGATCCATCAACGATTTCAATTTGTGTTGTAACTGGGACATCTTGGCCAAATGAGGACTGGGAGGTAAATGCGGGGAAATTTGTTCTTGCCAACGATGGTATTCCATCCATCGTTTGTAAGGTACTAAAGCCAGTTTTCGTCCTTCCATCGGATTTCAATGATCACGTCTGATATCTTTTGATTTCAGACAACCCTTTTATCTTCTTGGACATTTTTATCTTCATCCCAAGATTCTTCCCATCGTTTCCAACGTTTCTTTCAGCAAGGGTCCTCCTATTGTTCCCGGCAAGGGTCCTAACAGGGGTAAAATTTCTCCGCGTTGCACCAACATCGTTTTCTTTTGACGAATGGGGATTTTCTTTTGGACCATTTGGCGAAGAACGTGTCAATATTTGGCTAAGCATTCTTTCTGGTGTTTAGACAAAGCTATCGCTCTTTTCAAGACATTCAGGCAACATTCGCACACGGTATCGATGACGTCTTTGGAGGCGATTTGAATGAGTTGTTTTCGCATTTGTGGAGCAGCTTTGGACAGGACGGACAACATGTCCCAATGTTTGGCTTAACGAGGAGGCAGTCCTTTTCTTTTTCCTTTTCCTTTCTTGGACAGAAGAAAGACGATGGTGACAGAGCGCACTTCTTTGAGGGGACATCTTTGGGCGTTCAGGAGCAAAAAAACACTGAACTTATCGTTTACCTCCGCTCTTTTTTTATACTGGAATGCGTTGCTACTGATTGTCGGTTCGTCATATCATATTCATGGCAGACATCACACGTCGTGGAGGGGTTCCCAACGGACTCAATCGGGACGGTTCTTCCTTGGACAAATCCAGTATACTCTTTAACACGCCGGATCTCTCTTGGACTTTGATTTTAGGGGCAGGTACTTTGTGAGCAGCGGGCACTGCCGCTAAAGAGGAAGAAAGTGTCACCACTGAAGGAGAAGTTTTTGGAGCCGCGGGTTTCCAATGTTTCATCAAAGTAGGAAAGACACGTGTCAAATCGGGGTTTGGCAGGCATCACCAGCAATGAAGAAGTGGAAGAAGCTGAGGCTACTGGATACGCGATCACCGATGCAACAGGCTGTGGCTTTCGAATGTAAGGTTGGGTTCTAGTGGCAGTGCCTCTCTTGCGGATAGAAGCTGTTTTCTGCGGACTTTTCTTTTTCTTTTTCTGAGACTGTGACCTGGTCTTGACACCGTTGCTCTTTCCGTTTTCTTCTGGGTACCTTTGGATAGGGGAGTGGCTTTTTCCTATTGGAGAACTTTGGGAGCATTAGGATCCCATTTTAAGAGGGAGCGAATGATGACACATCCTAGAAAACCGCTACCTCCATGTTTCAAAATGATTTGCTTTTTGGTTTGAGAGTCGATATGAGGATCGGCCAGTTGCATCAAGGCTACTTTGTTTCTCTCAAAAAAACAACGTTTGGTTTGATGTGGAATGTGAATGATGCCTTGCAGTATTTGACGTGCTGTCACCGTAAACCATCATAAGACTTCTTTGAGACTGGCTTCTAAGACACGAGCACGTATTTGTGGAGTTTTTTCGCGACTGATGCCGTACAAGGCACGAATCAATTTGACGGGAAGATGAGACTGAAGGGACGTCATGTTGACGATGTGTGAGACCAAAGTGACCGGGGTTTTTACAGACAATTTTTTGGTTGTTGTTGTTGTTAAGTCGACGACGGGAACGTGTACACTACAGGCCCTCCGTCTTGGCACCAGTAATGAAACAGATGGGTACCAAATCGCAAATAATCAGGGATGGTGGGTTTTAAGTCCACGGGTAAATAGGCGTGTGGGGTTTGAGTGGCATCGTCGTACGCATGAGTCAGCCAAAGCGTTCCTAACTGTTTGGCTAAGACTTGCACTTGCGATTTATCTCTAGGGCTTTAAAACAAGACCACGTAATGAACATTGAGACTGATGGTGTGATGAGCTTTTCTTTGTTGAAACAAATTTTGGGTGATGAAAATGACACTGGCATTACGATGATGCTCTTTGCGCGTAAACCACAGTTTAATTTCTTCTTCGTCTTCTCCTAACATGTCGTCGAAGATGACCAGATGGGTTTGACTAGTCCTCCCAACTAGCACGATCCAAGTGTTCGTCGATGACTCTGAAATTGGAGGAAGAGGGAGCAGAGACAGTAGAGATGGCCATAGTAGTGTAGGAAATGTCACGTCTGACACGAAGACAGGCAAAACAAGAGTTTTTATACTTTTTTCAGGACACGTTTATTGCAAGCTTTAATTGTGAACAACACGAAAGATAAAAATACATTAAAGCCAAATGGTTCAGTACATGAATAAAAGACACATCAAAACGATCATAGTGGAATATAAACAAGTCTCTGTACAACATTTTTGGTGATCAAGGTGTGGTGTCCTGGGGGAGTGTGTAATGTTCTTAAATTCTCTACATTGGGCATAGACACACATTGCTCCTCCCGGGGTGGCTTTTCGGGAATGTATATGACGGTCCTGTCCTGTCCTGAATGGAGTGGTTCTTCTCCTGGCAATGTCACTAACACAGGTTTAAATGTTACTTTTTCACTGAACGTTGGAAGTCAGGATGACAAATCTTGGGCATAGTGTGCCACTTCTTTTGTCCAAGCCTCGAGACCCCAACTTTTCCAGTCACGTACATCTTTCCAGTGAGGGTGTAAGTCACAAGCTACACACGCATCGTCGTACACGTCTTCAGTACCTAAAAGTTGACGAATCTTTCTTTCCCGTGGAGGTCGAGAAGTATCGAGATGAAAGCGCAAAGCTTTTAACAGAATGAGCCTCTCGTGTACATTTAAAGGGACCACTTTCGTGCTTTTTTGAGTGGTATGTACTGTTCGTAAAGAGTCCACAAGGAATCGGCTGGTAAACGAAATCCCAGAAAGCAAGTCACTAAGACACACACCACACGTCGACCTCAATTCAATGGACACAGTTCTCATAAAATGCAATGGTAATCCTCCACCGTTTGAATATTGTCATTGATTTCCTTCCACGGAATCTGTTGTATCACAACTGATAAAGGTCGTGGTATGGTAGCCAGTTTTGATACCTCTCTTTTGTCGGAGGTAATGAGTGTATTGTTTGCAAAGAGCTAATCGAACTCCAGTAGCGAATCCAAATTTTTTAGTTACTAGTTCACACACTACACCCTGCACAGAATTTTCCTCTATAGACAAAATTTGGTAGCGTAAAAGATTTTGGTAATCCTCTAAATCTTCCTCTTCGTTGTACTATGGCTAGCTTGTAAGTAGAGGGATGAGTAGCAACCAAAGTCTTCTGGTCCTCGTCCAGTTGAACAATGTCTGACCACTGGAACGCTTTCACATGAATCAATCCTCTTATCGCATTCAGGTACCAATGGTTCAAACATCAGTGACGTAACGGATGCAATTGTTCTTTGCGTTTCACTTGTATTTTGACCAACTCTCGGTAAATGCGTTCTCTCAACTCCACAGGCAAACCACGAATGTTCTCTTGTAAAGTATCCATGACCATGTCAGTCAAACACTTCTCCTAGAGCGAAAGTGACGGATGTAGTGAGCAATTTCTGGCCATTGTCATTCCATGAAACGGTCAAGAATGTCATTAAAATCTTCTAATGTAAATGGTCTAAAGCGGAATATTCAGAAGAACGCACACTTGATCCAGAGAAATCTGACTTGTTTGTTGACTTTTGTCAATTTCCTCTTGTGAGTTTCTCGACATAAAAGTTCCTCAGTCGCCAATTGATATTTTCCTCTAACAAGTCCCTGCCAAATATCCTTGTAGATCCTCTCGCAATTTGTTTGGTAATCCTCAAATATTATTTTTTAAATG
The DNA here is from genome assembly GCA_016617855.1 of Megalonaias nervosa. Lineage (NCBI taxonomy): Eukaryota > Metazoa > Mollusca > Bivalvia > Unionida > Unionidae > Megalonaias > Megalonaias nervosa. The sequence goes on from JAECUM010043628.1 coordinate 21,123, forward strand.
AGGTTTAAATACTTGTCTAGGTGTTGTCCAACGTTTGACTCCTAGCCAAGCTGGTTTCTTAAACGACATGGTATGCCACTTCAATGACGAGGTCCCACTAAAGGTATGTAGAGACAGTCTCCAGCCGGCTCATCACCATCCGCCTTAGGGCAACACCATTCAACATCACCATCATACAGGCATTCGCCCTAACATCAGACTATGATGACGCAGATGTGGAAGACTTCTATGACCAGCTACAAGAAGTTGTGGATAAAACACCGAAGAAAGACATTCTGGTTGTGTAAGGCAATTGGAATGCCAAGATAGGCGAGGACGCTTGCATGAACTGGAAAGGAACATGTGGGTGTTGCTACAATGCATAGACCGACGAGAGAGGCCTGAGGCTCCTGGAATTCGCTAGTTACAACGACCTTATGCTTGCAAACACCTTCTGCCAACACAAAGTATCCAGAAGATGGACATGACACAGTCCAAGCCGAGACCATCACAGTCAGATCGACTACATCATGGTAAGGAGGCACATACAGTCAAGTGTAAACATCGCCAAGACTCGAAGCTTTCCCGGAGCGGACATTGGAAGTGAACATGATCTGGTGATGATGACCTTAGGCTACATCTAAAGAAGGTCAAGAAAGATAACCAAACAGGAATAAAGTTTGATCTCGAGAAATTAAAGAATCCAGAAGTAGCAGAAGCTTTCCAAACAAAGGTTGTTGGGAAATTTGCACCGCTCACCATTATCGACGCTGACGATACAGACATGGACACGTTGATCACCACCTTTAATACAGCAACTACCGAAAAAGCCAGCGAGATCCTTGGTAGACATCGCCCAGTCAAGAAGCCCTCGGTCACAGCTGAGGTCATGAACCTGTGTGACAAGAGGAGGGAGCTGAAGAAGAAGAACGATACACAAGGGGCAGAGCAGTACAAGGCAGTCAACCAGGAAGTCAAGAAAAGCATGAAAAAGCAAAAGAGAACTGGATAGAAGAACATTCCAAAGACATTGAGGGAAACTTGAAAAGGAACAACAGCAAGAAAGCGTAAAAGCTAGTCAAAGATCTAACAAGCACAAAACAATGGCGAGTTACCTCCTTACAGGACAAAGCCGGAAACTGTCTCACAGAAGAAAAGGACATTCTGAAAAAATGGACAGAGTACTGCGCAGAACATTACAACCACCAACCACAATAGATCCAGAGGTACTGAACGATCCTACAGCAACTAACAACGACAACCACCCTATCCTACATGAAGAAGTACAAGCAGCAGTGAGATCGTTGAAAAAGAGGAAGTCAGCAGGAGTGGACAACATCTCAGCAGAACTGGTCCAAGCAGGGGGAGAAGCAATGATTAGCGCCGTCACAAACATCTGCAACAAGATATGGCTAACAGGAGAATGGCCATCGCCGTGGACACAATCACTGACCATCACCCTCCCCAAGAAAGGCAACTTACAACAGTGTCAAAACCACCGTACAATCAGTCTTATAAGCCATCCAAGCAAAGTCATGTTGAGGATACCGCTAAACAGTCTAAAGCCACAGGCTGAAAAGATCATTGCCGAGGAGCAGGCAGGTTTCAGATCAGGGCGCAGCACAACAGAGCAGATCTTCAACCTCAGGATATTGTGTGAGAAGTACCTCCAACACCAGCAAGATCTGTACCACGTCTTCGTAGATTTCAAGAAAGCATTTGACAGGGTATGGCATGCAGCCTTGTGGACGACCATGAGACTGTACAACATCAATGCCAACCTCATCACAGTAATAGAGCACCTGTATGACAAGGCCACCAGTGCAGTATACTTCAACGGCAGCATAGGGGACTGGTTCAGAACGACAGTCGGAGTCAGACAAGGCTGTCTGCTCTCTCCCACACTATTCAACATCTTTCTGGAGAGAATCATGGCTGACGCGCTTGAAAAGCATGAAGGGACAGTCAGCATCGGAGGCAGAACAGTCACCAACTTACGTTTTGCCGACGACATTGATGGACTAGCAGGAAAGCAAGAAATAGCTAGCTTAGTAGAGAGCCTCGACAAAACCTCCGCAGCCTACGGCATAGAAATCAGTGCAGAGAAGACCAAACTGATGACCAACAACACCAAGGGCATCAGTACTGACATCAGGGTCCAAGGTACGAAGCTAGAAACAGTCCACAGCTTCAAGTATTTGGGGGGAATTGTAACAGATGAAGGATCGAAGCCTGAAGTACTCTCCAGGATTGCGCAGACAACAGCAGCGCTGACAAAACTGAAGCCCATCTGGAACGACAGAAACATCGCACTCAGTTCAAAGGTCAGACTGATGCACTCACTGGTTATCTCCATATTTCTCTACGCCTGTGAATCATGGACCATAACAGCTGACTTAGAGAAAAGGATACAAGCCACAGAGATGAGATGCTTCCGAAAGATCCTCGGCGTCTCATACAAAGACCATGTCACCAATGAAGAAATACGGCAAAGGATCAGACAAGCCATTGGGCCTCACGAAGACCTCCTGAGCACAGTGAAAAAACGTAAACTGCAGTGGTATGGGTATGTCTCACGATCATCAGAACTTGCCAAGACAATCCTGCAAGGCACTGTACAAGGAAGAAGAAAGAGAGGCAGGCAGAGAAAGAGGTGGGAAGACAACATTCGAGAGTGGACAGGCTTGACATTGAGCGACTCAATGAGAAAGACGGAAATCGAGAGGAATGGAGGAAGCTGGTTGTTCGGTCTTGTGTGGTGCCCCAACGGTCTACCAGACTATGGGATTGATGATGATGATGATGATGATGATGATGATGAGTGACAATCCGGAGACCATCGAGCATGTTCCAGTTAAGCCGAATCTTTCTGCTCCCACTCTTGTAGTGACACACCGCAACTGAAGCACTTGACTTTATCCCCTTCGCCCAAGTAGATAAACCCGGCTCTGGCTAATTCTTCAGGAGTAGGTGCTCCCAGATATTTAGGCCATTTTCCTCGGAAGGTTTGGAATCGACTTTCAAAGTTGCAGTATTCAGGCAAACGCACAGGGAACGAATATTCGTCTTTCACAGGTTCGTCTCGATGAGGGTACGGTGAAATCCGCAGGAGTTTGCTCAGTTTTGGATGACATCCGTAGGGTGGTAGCCATATGGTTTCCCGTGGAGGCTGATATCCACAAATAAAGTGAAAAGATGTACGATGACCAGTGGCATCGCTTTTGCATCCATCAGGTTTGACACGCACGACATCACTTTCCATGGTAGGTATAGTCATAGCAAAGTTCCCATGATGTGATACTGCATCGCTGAGGTCACATCGTACGGAATCCCTGCCATCCCAAGCTACAGCATCGTACTCGAGTTTCTCGTTGGACTTGAGTCTTACGCTAGATACTTGCTGTTTGACAGGATTCGTCATTCTCGCTTGGTGTTGGTAGTTACAATGAACTATCGGTCTTGGACGTTGTCGCTTTATATATGCTGACCAATATCGACGTGACCGTACGGTAAAGTGAAGTGATTGGGAAGCCGAACTCGCTTCTGGTACACGATTTGATAGACTTTTTCCAAGGGTCAACTGACGATTTGGTGTGTGGGTAAACGTACAATCTTTTGAGGTTCGAAGGTGGTCACTTTAAAATTTCCATCATGTCCAGACTGCAAGGCTTCTTTCAATACGCCAAAGTTCACCAGTCGACCGGTGAGATAATTGAGAGTCAATCCTTTCACTTTACATTCCGTGTGCACTTCTCCTGGTGGGTCCCGGAATTCGTAAGCGTAATTTTTAGGATCGCCATTAGCAAAACTTAGAATTTTGTCGTTGGGGTCCTCGTCCGTCCAGGCTCCTAAACGGTCTCCTTCGATATCAGGGTGACGTTGACCTAGTCGATCGATGTAGATGCAACCGTCTGTGTCAAAGTACAGTACACGATCTCCTAACTGGTGTAAAGCTTCATACACTTTTAAGCGAGCATGGGATGTCACATAAGCCGCAATGATGACATTTCCAAATTCGTCGGCTTCTACAAAGTCCTGTTCTTCTTCGTAATTGACTAAGATTAAGTCCTCACGAACGACGTCCACGTGTTTCATGTATTTTGTTTTGTCGTGAATCATCTGGAAGTAGCGGGAAGGGTTCTGTCAAATACTCCGTCTTGGGTAAACTCGGTCGTTGTGCCATTTTGCCCCACAAGCAATTCAACATCACTTTTGCAAACGATTGCCTTCCTTCGTTTTTCCCCATGTGGTCTAAAGTGATGCCTTCCTGTTCCCAGTATTTCTCTTTGAATTTCTTTTGGTCCTCGGGAGTCTGGCACCAGGAGGGACAGCCACTAGCTTCTTGTTTCAGTTTCAAAAAGACATCCACGTAGTCTGCGGAAATGCCTTTCTGAGTCTCGTTGCCCTTGTGGTATTTTTCTCTCTTGGGAAAGTGGCAAATTTCGTAAACTTCTAACGGTCGGTATCCCAAGTCCAGAGCATTAAACAATTCCACGCTGGTCCACGTTCCTGTCAAGGCGCGCTCTTCCTGAGTGTGCTGACAAGGTTGGTCTTGGTTGCACGTTTCGGCACAAGTACGACACAATGGAAACATCAGTTTTCCTTGGCAATGGTGAGGTAAAACGGGATGGTACAAGTCCGTTGGAGGCAAGACTTTGCACTTGATCAATTCTTTGTATTGTCGAATGTTGTCCACGTCGATGTGTTCCGTCAGCAATTGCGGGTTCCTTGCGGAAAACTGACAATATTTGCACACGTAAGGATACAGCGAACACACATCCAAGTATTTGATTTCTTCTCCTTTCTTCTCGTTGGCGTGGTACAGCAAAGAGGTGGCATTCGTCCGTCCTCCTTACAAACTGTCCCGTGGGTTCAGTGGGTCCACCAGCTTGTAACTTTCCACGATGCGTTTAAACCCGGATTTTCAAACGGTGATCGTACTCGTGTTCCCACATTTCCACCACTTGGTATCCTTGCTGCTCTAACTTCAGGCGACGCTTACAAGTGGACTGGTACAAGTCTTATATAGTCCGTTGTAAAAATTGACTTTTAGTGCCAAGTTGAGGGTAACAGATGGGACATCCGTGAAATAAACATCCGTTAAACTCGTACACGATGTTGGGGTTTTCTAAGTCCTAACCATCTACCGAATACCTTCCGATGGTCTTTTTGCCTCCTCCGTTGCGGATGTGTTGGATCCATTTGTCTTCCTTGTCGCACAAGTAATGCGGCCAGCGTAGAGTTTTGACCGAGTAATGACGTTTGACAAAATTGGTCGTTTGAGGGCATATGACAGCTAGGGTGTTTTCGGCATAATCGTTGTCACTACACTAAGGAACACGCTTTGGCAATGTTGCAGGCTTCATTCAAGGGATCGATCCCTCCGTGCTCCATGAACAGTTCTCGAAATTTTCCACAGCAACGCCGTAAAATGTCCACGTCGGAACGACAATACTTTAACATTTCTTCCTGAAAGTCGAAAGGGTCCGAGGCGTGAGTGTGGTACCAAGCGTAGAAGCTTCTCGTTGTTCGGTACGCATGTTGTCAGGGTCGTAATGGTGAGCCTCATGCAAATTGGATAGAACGGCGTGTTGATTGGCTTCGGTATTGAAAATGTGCGGAAAATAGCCTTTGGCCATTTCTGTCATTCCGAACGGTTTAGGCATTAGACTCAATGGCTTGGCCAAGTGACTCATCGAATCTATAAACCGCACTTGTCCCACTTGCACGTAAATGATTTTGGCTCCGTTCAAAGTAACTTTAGGACGTTCGGTGCCTTGTTCCGTATAGTATCTGAGAAGAAATTGTCCCTCGTATCCCGAGAAATTGTGAGCCATCACCGTGGCATGGCGATGACAATCTCCGGAATTGACGATGTCCTCTTGGTTCCACGTCTCGTCGATGGGATATAAGATCCATTGGGCAAAATCGGCCAACGTGTTTGGCCCTCGAAAGATTTTTTCACGTCCTCCAGAAATCTTGCTACAGTGAGGGCAATGACTAAAGATAGGCTCTTTGATGCACTTCTCGCACGCTCGGTGAGCCACGCAGAAATTAGGAATGTGAATACCGGCCTATTGCATGCATTCGAAATCGAAAAAGATGAAATTGCCTTTCTTTTGGTCATCTTCTTCCTCTTCATGTTTGGAATGGTATGTCTGAATGTAGCATTAGTGTTCCAATCCACGATTTGGCGACAAATGTGACATCGCTTCTTTCCTGAACATATGTGAGCCTTGGCATTATTGGTACATATGCCTTGTCCACAAGTAGGGCACAATTTCAGCAGTTGACAAGCACTTTTCCGCTGTGAACCTTGCGTCTTCAAATGTTGTTGGTAACAGGTTGGATTGACAAAAATGCGCTGACAAGCTGGGCAATGTACTCGTTCTTGTCCTTCGTCCAAACAGATTGTTATAGCCATAGTCACATTTCTTACAATAATATCTGTATCCCAGGAATCCAGTGATAATGGTAATGACATCGAAATGTTCATAGTGGTGATAGACGTGAATGTAATTTCCGTCTTTAAAATTTTTGCCTCGAAACAACAGAGTTCCACGCATTTCTTGAGGGTGAACTTTTAACGTGTAGCGTGGAGCCAAGACGTCTTGCAATTTTTGCATTTCAGGAATGCCACAGGGTGTGTCTTTGGATATCCCCCTGCTTCTTGTAACAGGAGTTCTGCTTCTCTTCGTTGTTTGGCTCGGTCCGATTATTGAATAGTTTTCGAGGCTCTTTTCCATTCTACCGTGTCGTTCTTATTGGCATATGTTCGTCCCACTACAATGGCACGGGCTAAACACATCTTGTCTTGAAGATTGTTAATTTGTACGAGGCTCTTTTTGGTGCTGCGAAGTTCGTCCACCAAAAACACTTTTCCGCGTCCTGTCCCTTGGGGAAGAGAAACGTGGGTCATGAACAGTGTCGCTTTTCTGTCGGTGATGTGAAACGTGTCGTTGGATTGTTGCACGTGTTGAATCTTGTCGATGACTTTGGAAGGTGTCAGTTCTACTGGGCTGCTAAACTCGATCCAAACGGGGAACTTCAAACTGTCGTGATGAATGGAAAGTCTCAAGCGATCGTCCTCTTTGGCATCACATTGCTGTTTCAGTGTGGTTAACAAAGAATCCCACACATCGGTGATGAACCCTTCTGTTTTCTCCAGCGGTACGTCGGACTTGAAATCTTTAAACTTCACCGTGTAACGTGTAGGCCGTGGTTCAAAATTTTCTAGAGGAGCGTTTGTCAGTTTCTCGAATGTGGTAGTACTTTTGAGGGTTTACTGGTGGTGATGGCGGACTTTGGTTTAGTGTAGAATATCTGGGCCTTGATTCTGGTTCACTCATCTCATCTTCAAAATCGCTGGCATGAATCTGAGCCAAGACTTCGGCTACTGTGTGAGGCGATAAGTCACGTTTCTGTCTCTTACTTTCTTCTCCTTTCTTCACGAAATGATGCGGTCGTTTCATCTTGACTGCAAAGAGTCAAATGACTATATTTGAAACGCCATGGATACCTTATACCTATGTCTGGCCAGTGTATATATCAAGGGCTAGTGCCTTCCCTTCCAGTTTTCATTTCACTCTCAAGCCAACCAGCCCGATGGAAGAGCCCACACAGATCGAACTTCTGGTCAGAGCTTTGCGAGGTGTCATACAAAAGCTTTCTTCAGACAAGCCGACGGACTACTTCCCCTCCTTTCGAGATAGAAGTCAATATACTTGCTATATCTGCAGAAGAAAGGGCATTGGGCTACAGAATGTCCAGACTGTCAAAAAAGCAAGACCAGTGTCAAAAGAGACAAAAGTCAGGATACCTTTTATCATTGCGAAGATAAAGGATATTGGTCTTCAGACTGCCCTAAGAAACAACAGGAGGAGGAGGAAGAAGAAGAGGTGTCCTCGGAAAAAAAAAGAACATCGACACGTTCAGAAAGAGAAGAAAAGAAGACGAGAAAAAAAGTGAGTAAGTAGAGGAGGAAAAACCTGTGAAAGTGAAGAAATTCAAAAAAAAAAAAACAACAAAAAAACAAAAAAAAAAAAACAGAGAGAGTGAAAGAAAAAAGACACAGAAGTAGTCTATGAACTTTTTTAAAGTGTTGTGTTGTGACATTAGATTGTAAAATTTGTACCAGAGTAGACCAGATAGAAAAAATGTAAGTGTGTCCTGGTTTTGAGTTTTTAGAATGATAAACGGCCTACACTCACGCACTCACATACGTACATCATGGGGTTAAAAAAGGGATTTTGAGTTTTAATTGATTTTGGCAAAATGAATACTAACTCTTTTCGAAAGAAGTGGGTGGCCCTGAAAAGTACCGTTGAGTGTTTTTTTTTTCTGTTTTTTGTTTTTAATAAACAAACTCAGGAACGAGAAGCAATCAGCTTTAACTGCCTTATGCCTTTGCCACGGCCAAGGCCTACTTCTGGACCTGCTCCTGGCGATGATTTGGTAGAATCACTAAGGCTGGTATCTCAGGCGTACAAACACGGTTGGGCTGTTTGGCTCGGGAAGGTCTTTTTCTCTATTGTTGTAATAAAGAAGTGTGATACATTTGTTTCAGACTCCTTAACTCTACCAAATTGTTTAAGAGTACCGTCACCGTTTGACTTTCACTGTTCTCCTTCTCTCCTAGACCTTGTTTCTTCTCTGCTGCTGCTTCTTCTTCCTGTCGTTTCCTTCTTGCCTCCTCTTCTTCTCGCTGTTGCTGTTGAAAGAGAAAAGCTTGTTCTGCTTCTTTCTGCTGTTGTAAAATTTTTTCAATTCTTCTTTCTGTCTCTGTTTAAAATCCTCGACGTGTGGTTAAGAAGGAGAAGGTGGCGAAGGTGCTGGTACCAAAACAAATTCTTGCGAAGACAAGAGAAAATCCACTAAATCCCAATTGAAATCGACCTCTTCTGGCAGTAGACCAGTGTTGACTTTGGTAACCGCTGCTATGCCATCGCTTCTCGTCTCCACGACCGGTGCACCCAAATTCATCGTCTTCTTAGTTTCCGTCATGTTTCAAAAAACAATGTCGCATCGATTCACTGCGCACAGGCGCTAGCGCACCTATAATGGGGAACGTGACGTCACAGGTAGCTCTCTTCGGATTGGAAGACAGACTCCGCGCAGTGACTGTATTTTGTAACTCGTATTGGGATTGGTGAAAAATCTCAATCCGTTTCGATCCGCTCTTCCACCATAAATAAACGCGGTTCACTTCATTCCCTTCACCGGTTCTCGTTACAAGATGTGGACAAACGTTGAATCCTCTACTCTCGTATCGTCGATGCTGTTCCGTACGGACTTACCCATGTATGTTAAGTCATCATGGACAATCATCCGGATCACCGAGACGACTGTTTGGAAACCAAGGGTCTATGTGGAGAGACAAGGCTGTCTGAAGCGAGTCCTCATCTATGGACCAGAGGTTAGACGAAGTTTAAGGAAGAGAAGAGGACTTATGCGATGCCCTCTATGTTAACGAAATGGTGTTGACAAAAAAAAACAACCCAAAGGCCCTTTTCAGGGCCACTCCTATGCCTCGAAAATATATCTCTTCTCTGTTGCGTAAAATTTATTTTATTCCCTTGTATAATTTAGGTACCATAGATTGATGAACATCAATCTATAGTTGTGTTGTATATATCTGTCTCTAACCATGTTTCTATGTCTATGTCTCTATTGTATTTGTCTCTACCTAGGTAGCCGTGCGTATTCAGGTCAGCCACTTCAAACATTGTTACCAGTACTGTGACGTCACCCTACCTGTTCCATTCCTATTTTCCCTATACACAATCCAACTTTCCTTTGACGCTATAGTGGCCCAGGGGGGTCTTGTAATGTATTTTCCCATTGACGCTATAAATTTTTAACGCCAAAGTGGCCGGGGGTGGTGGTGTCTGTAATGTATTTTCCCATTGACGCTAAAGTGGCCCACTTCACTGCTTATAACTTTTTCAATGCCGTTTTCTGTTTGGTCAAATGTAGGAACTAAAGAATGGATGGAAAATACCCTTAGAAATTTCAGAGTATACATCTGGTATCAGCTTACTTCTTAGAAAGTTGAGAGATTCCTCATATTTGAAGGAATCCTAAAGTTTTCTCAAGAATTATAACAAAGGAGAATTCAGAATGATTTGACCCTGTATTGATTCCTTGTTACTGCTGAATGTTCAGTGAAAACCATTGCTTCCAACAAGAAAGTTTCTTTAGAATCTCAGTTTGAGGAATAAACTACCAGATTTTTTAGACAAAAAATTAACACTAACAATAACAATAACAACTCGTTCTAATAATAACATAGCAATAGCTTCATCGTAATACTTAGAGATGAATGAACGCTAATGGCTGATACAACGCTGGTAAATCCACAACCTTGCTTGTTGTACCATGGACAGTTGTGTGAACACCAATGATTGTTACAGTACATGTAAATCAGTTGCAGCTGTGTTCATTTTAATACTGGCAAATGAGTGAACATTGCTGTGGTTTGCTTCAACGCGTGAAAATTAACTAATTATAGTTGCTACAATGCTTGTAAATCGACAGCATCTATGCTTATTGTAATATTGAGAGTTGGGTGAATACTAATGACTGATACAACGCTTGTAAATTACTGTAATACTGTGAGTTGAGTGATTATTAATGACTCATACAACGTTTGTAAATTTTTTTAATATTGAGAGTTGAGTAGGTACTAACGATTGATACAACGCTTGAAATCGATAACAACTGTGTTTATTGTAATACTGAGATTTGCAAAGGTATTAATGATTGATACAACGCTTGTATATCGATAACAACTATGCTTATTGCAATCCTGTGAGTTGAGTGAGTACTAATGACTGATTGTAAATTATTGTAATATTGGGAGTAGAGTAAGTACTAATGATTGATACAACGCTTGTAACTCGATAACGACTATGACTATTGTAATACTGAGAGTTTAGAAAGTACTAATTATTGATACAACGCTTGTAAATCGATAACACCTGTGTCTATTGTAATACTGAGAGTTGAGTAGGTTCTAGTGATTGATACAAAGCTTTTAAATCAATAGCAACTGTGATCGTTGTAAAAGATTGCTACAGCGCTTGTAAATCGATAGCAACTACGATCTATAGTAATTGTTCAACTGACAATTCAATGAACATCTGATTTTTGTTACAACGCTTGTATTTCAATTTCATTTATAGTAATTGTAAACCTGACACTTGAGTTAACATTTGATTTTTGTTACAACGCTTGCAAATCAATTTCATTTTTATAGTAATCATAAAACTGACAACTGAATGAACATTTGATATTTGTTACAACGCTTGCAAATGAATTACAGCTGTGTTCATTGTTACACTGACAACTGAGTGGACACTGTTGATTTTATTTTTTACATGGCTTGCAGTTATATAAGATCTACTTTAAACATTAGGGAAGACGTCAGTTTCAAAATTTTAAAATATTCAGTTTCTCTTGAATGTGAGTCAAAGATGAATGATAAGAATCTAAATTTCTGTACACTTCGCAAATGTTTTACTCGCTAGTTTGAATGTTGTTGTCTTCTGAGGAAAGGGCAATAACGATGATTAAATTAAGGCAGATGTTTTGATGGGCTTTAATTTCTAACAGTGATACGATTGGTAGAAAAATTTCACCGTCATATGTCAATTTTCCTGACTTCAAAATGTCCAGTTTGATAAGCCGAATCAAATATGACAATAATGTCTGCATAATCAGCACACAATGACACCAACAGACTAGTCAATTTGCATACATTACCAAACGAAACTGAGAAACGTATTGTGATTTTGACATATTCGTTCAATAGAAGTCAAAATAAGAAAGGAAGACCATTTCAGTGGCTGGCGTATCTATTTAAGTGCATATTTTTGCCCTTCTGTCTCTGTCAGGTGAAAAACGAATGCGTCAATATTCTTTAAAAGTCTGTAATCGAAATGTTCATGAAAATCATTTACTGTGAGAGTTCATTTATTGGATTACTTATTCTAGGAATTATGCCTTTTAGCTTCTGTCTAATGCATTGCGCTCTATTTTAGGGACAAAACATTATTGTTAATTGGATTTTACTTTAAATTAGTTTGAATACATCCTTTCTTTGAAACTTGGTCTAAATTATTATTATTGTTATTATTATTATTATTATTATTATTATTATTATTATTATTATTATTATTATTATATTTAAATTAGTTTGAATACATCCTTTCTTTGAAACTTGGTCTAAATTATTATTATTATTATTATTATTATTATTATTATTATTATTTATTTTTTTATTTTTTTTTAAATATATTATTATTATTGTTTATATTAACATCTCTCATCAACAGAAAGCGCTGTCACAGTTGATATCAACAGAAGTGCACAAAAATTAAATTAATAAACAACAGTGATCCCATTCATCACGTGACCGACGCACTTTGAACATGATTGATGTCCTTCTATTCAATTTTCTAATTAGTTTATTGGACCCTATGCGTGTTTCATTCTCTTCTGTTATTGAAAGAGTAGAATGTATTTGTTATTTTAAGAAAAGAAAGTCCCAAAAGAATCGTTGTTGTTATTATACAAAACCAAGGGTGATGATTCATATGCAGTCATACTGGTGATGCTGAGTCTATTAATAACATTTCCAGAATATGTAAAGAATGGTATATCAATCATTTGTCTAACAATATGGCAAAATGATACATTATTTACATGATGCACAGCTAAGTGTTGCATCCATATATAATGGTTACAACTTCTGCTCCTTTACGCTGGAAGCAGAAAGTTGCATCTATACGTTGTACAATATTTTACCTGCAGAGTGCCAACTGTTCAGATTAGCTGGTTTCAGAATAAATGTTCGGTAGGTTTATATGTTTATAATAATTCAAATCACCAGCAATATTTGCTGATTATTATGTTGGGTTGTTGATCAAGCCAAACACTGCATTGTTATATTCACAAACTAATCAAGCCCTCACAAATACAGGCTTCATCAATTCTGACAATATTTAACATCAGATATTAATCTGATTGGCATTATACCCCCTTTACTAATATATGGGTATCAATGTCATTCACATCATACCCCCTGTTACAGATATATGGATATCAATGTCATTCACATTATACCCCCTGTTACAGATATATGAATATCAACGTCATTCACATTATACCCCCTGTTACAGATATATGGATATCAACGTCATTCACATTATACCCCCTGTTACAGATATATGGATATCAATGTCATTCACATTATACCCCCTGTTACAGATATATGGATATCAATGTCATTCACATTATACCCCCTGTTACAGATATATGGATATCAATGTCATTCACATTATACCCCCTGCTACAGATATATGGATATCAATGTCATTCACATTATACCCCCTGTTACAGATATATGGATATCAACGTCATTCACATTATACCCCTGTTACAGATCTATGGCTATCAACGTCATTCACATTATACCCCCTGTTACAGATATATGGATATCAATGTCATTCACATTATACCCCCTGTTACAGATATATGGATATCAACGTCATTCACATTATACCCCTGTTACAGATCTATGGCTATCAACGTCATTCACATTATACCCCCTGTTACAGATATATGGATATCAACGTCATTCACATTATACCCCTGTTACAGATATATGGATATCAACGTCATTCACATTATACCCCCTGTTACAGATATATGAATATCAAGCCCATTTACATTATAGCCCCATTATTGATATATGGATATCAACGTCATTTACATTATACTCCCGTTGCTGATAATTGGATATCAGAACTGTTCAGAATACATATATGTGCGCATTTCTACTCAGGGAACGGCACTACCATATTTCTACGGTAACACAATAAAAAATCTTTATGCACATGAATTTACAATTACGAATGAATCTAATCTCTTTTGCAGGATTCAAAGTCTACCTGAAAGAAAGCGATAACCATCTTATGTTTGTTGTGATATCATTGTTGGCGATTTATTCAGCTAAACTATATTTTCTTGTGAACGGCAGGAAATATTTCAGAATTATCCTGGAGTACATTTTCAGAAGTCGATGACTCTAGATCAACATTCTCCAGCACGGACATCTCAGTGTGCAAAACAAATCTGCTATCTCTGCGTACCGTTTATTTGGTAGCTTCCATAAAGTTCGATCGTGGATTAAATTGTTCTGGAAATACTGATCTTTCCATCTTTTCGTCTTTCACGCAGATATTCGTATTGGCCGACACACCTATATGATATAGATCAAAATTCTGCTATCTTATTGGCGGCATTAGTTGTAACTTTTTTACCGGATACACAGTATCATTTTAGATTTGCTGCAGAACAATATTTCTGTCGGACTTGTGGATGAATATACATTTATCATCTCCTTTAATAATTCCATACATTGATCATTTCCATTGATAATTCCATACATTGATCATTTCCATTGATAATTCCTTACATTGATCATTTCCATTGATAATTCCATACATTGATCATTTCCATTGATAATTCCATACATTGATCATTTCCATTGATAAATCCATACATTGATAATGCATATAATGATCATTTTCCATTGATAATTCCATACATTGACTATATTAATTGAACACAACTAAAACGTTACAATTATCCCTGATTACTTTTGGAATTTGTGTATATCTCTGGGTAACATAAATCACGTCTGTGTTTTTATGTCTACCTCGTGAAAATATTCTAGCTGGATTTGATTGTTTGTCCAGCATAACATCATCATACACTACTAAATTATTAATGAATCCATCTAGATCATCTACGGATGGCGCTTCATCAATATCAGTAATAAAGTCTATGACATTGTCATTGTCTTCATGTAACGATTTTGCGTTTTCATTAAAATCTTTAAGTACTTCGTAACATCGCTGATCATCTACAGATGGCGCTACTAAATACAATTTATCCCACTTCAGCCATCGCATTATTAGATTAAGCAGTAATTGCGTCTTCCCACTTCCAGATGGGCCTATTATAATCATTCTGATAGAATTCGGAAGCGCTGGATGGTGCTTTACTGGTTCTTGTTTTCGTGTCGCAGAAAAGTCAATTATATCCATATAATTAATAATATGAGTCTATATTGTGTTCGATGTAGAGCATCTACCGATACTACTGAATTAACCACAATAACAACAAAAAATAAAAAACATGCACTTACAGGCAAGTGTGTGAAATGTGGCACCAAGAAATATAAATTTATTCCAACAAAGACAGGTGGGGGTGATATCGCTGCTTCGTTAGGAAAATTACCAGGAACTCCATGGGCTAAATATCCCGGTGAGAAACATCTTCCTGGATATAATTATTGCGGTCCTGGAACTCGTCTTGATATCCGACTTGATGATCAAGATCAACCAAAACCAGGAGAGTATCCAGTAAATAAGATTGATCAATCGTGTTACGTTCATGATGTCGCGTATAAAAGTAAGGATTTGCAACACCGACATCTCGCAGATGTGAAATTGATTCACGCGTTAAATGCTATACCTAATAAATCTCTCAGAGAAAAATTAGCTAGTTTTCTAGTAAAAACTGCTATGAAAGGTAAACTAGTGCTAGGGGCTGGCAATTAATTATATAACTATCATAATGGAATCTGTTTATTATTCCCCGAGGGGATTCTGGAGAGGTAAAGCAGCGATTAGTAAACTCGCCGAAGCAGCAAAAGTTTCACGTAATGTTGCTGCATCATGGTTAGCACGACAGGCAATATGGCAAATCTTCCTAAGTCCACCTAAAAAAAATTCATTACGCGCATTTTGATGTTAGCGTTCCTAATGAAGTTCATCAAGCAGATATTTTGTTTTTACCACACGACACCATTAAAACACGTGGACGAAAATCACGCACGTACAAATACGCGTTAACTGTCGTTGATGTTTCGAGTAGATATAAAGAAGGGGAGCCATTATCAACAAAGACAACATCTGAAGTTGCATCTGCGTTTGAGAGCATTTATCAACGTGGTGGTCTACGATGGCCACGGTTATTACAAGTTGATCCCGGTAAAGAATTTCTTGGAGTAGTATCAGCGTTGATGAAGAAACGTAACGTTAAAATCAGACGAGGACATACTGAAATTCATCGTGATCAGGCAATCGTTGAACGATTTAATCGAACACTTGCTGAGCGGTTATTTGGATATCAATACGCAAAGGAAATATCTACTGACCTCAAAGATAGATCTCGTGAATGGGTTGCAAGATTACCGAGTGTGATAATGAATAATGAAATTACTCGTGCAACTTCCATGAAACCTTCTAATTCGATCAAAAAAATATATATACCCCGTAACTATAACGGACAACAACCTCAACCAGTATTAGGTAATGTTACAGTTGGATATTTATATGAACCTGGCGAACTTGAAGGTGGTAAAAAAAGAGCAACCGATCCTATTTGGAGCGTGACTACACATAAAATTTCTAGCGTGGTTAGATCCACTGGTAGACCTCCAATATACAGACTAGATTCTACAGCCCCTCAACGCGGATTTGTACGTGAACAATTGCAAATAATTCCTGCAGATACACAATTACCACCACGTTCAATTTTGTAAACGTCCAGAGCCTCGACGTCGATTACACTCAAGACAGGTCAGCATTACATTTTCACGTGTGTGACCAAGATCACTATTAATTCTGTCTACGGTAAATTGTCTTGGATTATTATTTGAATATTGCCATAACATTATCGTGTTACAGCTTGCACAATGATTATTCTGTAGTTGTTTTAGTGTTATAATAAATTCAGTATCAATATCAAAGTCACGCTTATTTTTTTTTTGTCACACTGTTTATAACCCGCTACTTTTTTCCTTATTACAGCAGCGTCATTAGTGATTTCCTCAGTTATCACGTAATCTATAACAACCCTATGTAGTTGAGTTATTCTTCTGACACGAGACACTGCGAGATAAACTAAATTTGACCATTCAATACGATCATCGACGATCCAAATACTAGTATCAGTGATAGTTAATCCCTGCGACGAGTGAATCGTTATAGCGTATCCTAACGTCCATGGCGATTTATCCATATTCAACGCGTTCTCAACGACATCAACAACAACCAACACGATATCATTCAAGACAAGATTCTGTATTCCACCACCAGGAATTTCAACATCAATATTCTGTCGTCGAGTATCTGAGGGGCGATAACATAATGGTACAGGTAGATCTGAAAACTTTTCTTTATGTAACGTAAATAATTTATCCTGCAGTTCATCACGAACTATCTTTCTACTCGCGACTATCAAATCAGCGGGATTCCATAAATTTAGAAAATTATTCATAGAAGTCTCTGGAATTACTCCTCGCATTATCTCACATTGTACTCTGTCTGGCTGAAGTCTGATTAATCTTTTAAATTCCTTCAGCGGTTCATCAATAGCTCTATAGTCATCATTTATTTCCTCGTAATAATCTACGTTATTCTTCAGCCATTCATGTGGAGACTGTCCAATAAAGGGTGGTGGTTGACCATGATCACCGCACATTATTATAGCAGTATTTTTCGTCAATAACCATTCAAGAAATGTTTTTAATATTTCTAACGGCACCGTGCATATCTCGTCCCAAATGATAATTTTAGGTATATATTTTTCACCCATTCGTTCGGGAGTCCATGTATCTCCACACCATCTAAAGAAACTATGATAAGTACACGATTTTACTCCTCGTTGTTTTATTTCTCTAGCAAGTTTGTGCGTCGGTGTTAAAACAATCATATCTGAGATATTATTTATAAATAAGTTAATCGTACGAGTTGTTTTACCTGAACCACCACACCCATTAAGATAAACGGTTTTATATCTAGATACAGGATCATACACAGATGGTGCAGATGACTTTAATATTTGATTATTATTTCTATAATATGTCTCCGCAATTTCAACGTCGGCAGATTCAGAATAACTAAGTATGTTTTCCTGTTTTATTCTCCATGATCCCCATTCACCATTACCGAGTTTTAATAAATCTGTATATTTTTT
>JAECUM010043629.1:0-10464 GCA_016617855.1 Megalonaias nervosa
CAACACCAACACCTAGAATGTGACCGGTTTCGCTTTATTGCTTCATCAGACTGAATTCAAACGGAATTCAATATCATTGATTACGTCATTAAATATACTGTGTTTCTAAGTGATCAATAATATAAACAATATGACATAAACAAGATGACGTCATACATACATTTTTAACTTAATTGTCTTAGTCTTTAACGAATAGTTGACATGGAAATATGCATATACGGCACAGATTAATGATATTTTAAGACATAAAATACATAAAACTGGATCTTAAAAATACGTAAATATCTATTGAACACTATCTCATAAACGTTTATGAATAAATAGTTTATTAATATTTTTATTTTGTATAATACACATTTGAATAATATATATATATGTTTTATTGGTGTGGTTACTCTCAGATTGACATCATTTGAGTAACCCCCTTCCGACAAAAGTTAAAGTATTTTATGTGTTCATGTTTTTTTTCCATATGTATGTGTTTCTTGTATTAATTTTATTAAATTTCGTTTTTATTAAATTTTGAGTAAGGGTTTGTACACCATTCAAATCTTTTATTTCTTCTAATATATCAAATTTCTAGAGTTGTTATTTAATTCATAATCATAGTTTCCTATAAGTCTAAAGTTTAATAAATAAAAGCTAAATTAAATTAATTCATATTTAATTTCTATTAAGTATAATTTTATAGTTTTAATAAATAGATATCTATTATACTGTTTCTGCTTTGCGCTTAGGTTGTTTGAGATCTTAATTAGGCACGAACAGCATTCACACTACGCTTTCGCGATCACGCGAACACTAGCTCAGGTGCCACGAGTTTCTTGTCTAATACATGAATGACAATTTTGATCGTAAATATAATATTAAGTGGCTATTGTTAGGTTACTAATAATTTAATAATTTAATAATAATTTATTAAAGTAATACATGAATAATTGCTTAGTTTAGTCAATTTAATCGTAATCAGTAAATTTTGAAAATTTAGCTATAATATTTATTGGTAAAGTTAAATGAATAATATTAAACTGTTTAATAAGTGTTCTTCGCAGTCGTTTAAGTTGTTTAAACATTTCTTACGTAATATGAATCATAAGTCCGTTTCCCATTGCGTTAAGTCATCTTTAAATCCATACAGTATGGCGAGTGTCCTTTCTCCCTGATCACAGGAAGGAGTCTCAATGTCGCAGTTTTGTCGATCTGTCCTTTCTCCCTGCTCAACAGGAAGAGTCTCATCATCGCATATTGTATTCCATTTCTTTTGTATTTCATTAATTTCTTTTAATATTCTTGCTCCATGGCCTTAATTCAAAGTCTGTTTCGTTTCCGTTCGTTTGATTCTGTAATTCTTCCTCTGTTTATCTGACATTTTGGAACTAGGGGGCTCCTGTGCTGAGTAAACTGCTTGCTGACAAGACGTTCCGTAATGTGTATATATGTGTTTTGGTGTGGGTTTCCCTGTCCACCCAGATAGATTTTTTGTGTATGTGTTTAAACTAAAATTTCAAGAAAATGTGCAGGGTTACTCTTGGTTTTGTTCATCAAATTTTGAGTTTTATTATCCCATTACACAAGTTGGGTTGTATTCCCTTCTCTTTGCGCGTGCTTGCAATGAGTCTGGTTTCTAGCCTTTTCTTGTGTGAACTTAGGATTGTACTCTCACTCCGAGAGATCATGGAGATCTATGGGGTGATTTCCTTTCCTCTTCCCTTAAATAGTTTTTGGTTTTAGTGACTTTGCCAGAGTCAATTTGTCCTTTTCTTGTGTTGATATGTATGCTATGTTGTTTATGTGCCCCATATACTGTTAAGGACGGCTCTAACTAGATCATATTTTTAGTTGTGGTCCTTATTTAATCCTAGTAAAATAGTTGTTGTTTTTTTTTTTTTTATAAAGGTCAATCTTGAAAATAAAAGAATTCTTTCTAAATGTGTGGTTTTTTGTTTGGTGTGTGCGTGATTTGTGTTTATGTATGCCGTGGCATACTTTAAATGTTGTTGTTATTGTTGTTGTTTTATAGGCGCCTTGGCGCCTTTTCTAGAAGGGGATTGAAATGTTGTTGTGCACGGACGTGATTGAAAACATGTCCGAATACTAGAGTTTTGGAAAATGAGTATTCTTTAAATGATTATTATTATCAAGTGGTGTATATTGTTTGGCGCCTTTTCCAGAAAGGGATTGAAATATTGGTAGGCGTGGACGTGATTGAAAACATGTCCGTATATTTGTGGTTTTAAATAGAGTTAAATTTAAGTTATTGCTTTTCCGTAGATTATAAACATGCTCATAATTTGGTTGCTAGATTAAAGAGGAGTTCGTTTTTGTGTTCTCATTACCTTGTAGCAGATGGATAGATTATTCGTTTTTCAAATTGGTATACATGAAAACGTTATTAAAAGGTTCAAGCCAATAATAAAGGTCATTTAAAGTTTGGGTCAATTAATTTTGGAGCGTGTACTTTTGCATCTGTTCATTATGGTATTTTGGTTTAGGAAGAACATATACCATTAGCATGTGTCCAAAAGGGTAAAATAAAAGTCACACACACAAGGTTTATTGATTTTATTTAGAAAAAGATAAGGAAAAGAAGTGTATAAGGAGTTTTGTATTGGGGGGATAGTTGGTAATGGTCGTGCCAGCATTCTAGCAAATTTATTCTGTAAAGTTATTGAAATGGTGATAGACACAGACGTGATTGAAAACATCTGTATTCATTGTATTTGGTTCTCGGTGTTTTTTAACTAGCTCATCCTTATGGATGGCTTTTCCGTTATTTTGGTGCTCTTTGGCTAGCTTTTTTATAAAAAGCTTTTCCTTTTTTTATGAAGGTGGTGCTTTTTAGATAGCTTATTTAAAAGCTTTTCCATATTTGTTGGAAGATGGTGTATTTTGACTAGCTCGTCACTTGGACGGCTTTTCCATCTGACATTTTGGCACTTTTTCTTAAAAGGGATTGAAATGATAATCTGCGCGGACGTGATTGGAGACAGTGAAAAACAGGTGCAGTTTGGCTAGCAAATCTTTTTGATAGCTTTTCCTGTTGTTTGTTAAGATGGTGTTTTTTGGGTAGCTCGTCATTTTGACGGCTTTTCCATCTAATTCAGAGGGGTTAATCTCCTTCTGTTATCCAGACATGTTTTCTCCGTTGTTCAATAGCATTTAAAATGTAGTTTATAGTTTCTTTATAGAGTGTAGGGTCATTTATCCCATTTGTAAAAAGTAACTGGTTCTCCTCGTATATTCCTAATTTATTGGATATTTTAGTTTCTATTTCTTTTCTTTGTTCTTCTAATTTTTTGCATTGTAAAATAATGTCTTTTTGTATCGAAGCTTTCTTTGCATATCGGGCATTTGGGTATTTCTTTTATTATTTTCCTTTGATGGGCTTTTTCACCCGTCCACCACGCATTGTGTAAGTATTCCAAAAGTTTAGATTGATTTTTTAAATTTTTTATTTTAGACCAGTTAAGCCAAATGTCGTCCCACTTTATATGTGGTATAGTAGTTTCTTTTTTATTTGAAGTTTTTTCCGTTTCCTTTTTAACTATTTGGTGTAGTTCTTTTTTGGTTTTTGATTTCCAAATTTCTGGTGTGTTTTTCTATAAGTTCTTATAGCTGTTGTAATCCTGTATACTTCTAGTGGTGGTGACAAAATTTTCACAATGCTATTGTTTTTGTATATTTCTGGTTTACTGGGAATCAGGAAACCAAACCAATATAAATGTAAACCTTGCCAGTAGTATTCTGGGTTTGGTTTCAAGTTTTGGATTCTATCTATATAATTTGTTATTTGAATTGCTCTCAAGTTAGGTAATTTTGTTCCTCCTTGTTTTTTAACTTTCTGGAGTGTATATTTGGATAGTTTGCGTATTCCTAGGTTCCAAATGAATTTTATTATTTCCGAGTCTATTTTATTTAGATAGTAGTATTCAAAGTCTGAAATATCAAATTCATACCATATAGAGTTATATAGAAAAGTTTTAGCTATATGAATTTTTTTCTAATAAGTTGAGTTATCTAATGTTCCATATTTGCGTGTGTTTCTTTAATTTTTCTATAATTTGGTTAAAATTTAATGTTTTACTATTTTCTCCTATATATATACCTAATACTTTCGCCTGTTTTCTAAAAGTTTCTGGTGGGAGACCAGGATGGTACTCCCTCCAGTTTCCTATTCAAATAATTTCCGTTTTACTTGGGTTAATTTTTGATCCTGATACTGATCCAAAGTGTTTATATTGGTCTAATAAATGTTGATAGGATTGGTGTGTAGTTATGAAGTGTGTGCAGTCGTCTGCATGTTGAAATGTTTTACATTCCTCTTTCATATTAGGTATTTTTATTCCTATTATATTTTCATCATTTTGTATTGTATTCCTTAATGCTTCTATACCTAGAACGTATAGAAGCATTAATAGAGGGCAGCCCTGTCTCACTGATCTTTCGACAGGGAAAGGTTTCGTTTTTGCTCCATTAACTTGTACTTTCGATTTTATGTTTGTATATAAAAATTTTACCCATTGTATAAAATTCTCTCCAAAGCCGTATTTATTAAGTATGTGTAAAATATAGTTGTGTTCAGTTTGGTCAAACGCCTTTTCTTGGTCAATAAGGATTAAAGCTCCATTTTTTTGTTGGGTGTTCATATATTCAAAAATAGTTTTAATAGAGAGTGTGTTGTTTTGTATGTTTCTACCTTTTTCACCACATGTTTGGTTAGGATTGATTAGTGTATTTAGTGTTTTTTCAACACGATTTGCAAAAATTTTACTGAGGATTTTGTAATCAATATTAAGTAAAGATATAGGTCTCCATTTTTTTTAGATCTGATGATTCTCCTTTATTTTTGAAAAGCAGTGTAATTATCCCCATTTTCATACTGTCTGACATTTCTTTATAATTGTAGATTCCTTCAAAGAGTTTTTTTTAGTAATGGGGTTAATATTGCTTTGAATTTTTGGTAAAATTCAGGTGTGAGTCCATCACAACCAGGTGATTTCTTTTTGGTTAGCGAATCAATGGCATCAGTAATTTCTTTTTCTGTTATTTTTTCATGCAAATTTTTTTATCTTGTTCATTAATTTGGGGAGTTTTTAGTTTTTGCATATATTCTAAAATATTGTTGTCACTTATTTTTTGTGATGCATATAATTTTGAATAGTAGTTATTTATGTGTTCTAGTATGTGTGTTTTTCCTTCAAATTCTTGATTATTTTCTTTAAGTATGGTTATGTTTCTTTTTTTTCCTTTTCTTATTTCTTCTCTCTTATAGATGTTTTTCCCTACTTTGTATATATCATAACCAGATCTTAACTGTTCTCCATTTGTTCTTATTTCATCTAATTTATTTAAGGTTTTTCTTGCTGTTTCTATTCCATCTTCTGATGAGGTGGGGTCATGTATTATATGTAGACAGTGTTTTTCTTGCAACACATATTGTTCAGCCTGAATTCTTGACTGTTTCCTGCTTAACTTTGCTATTTCTTCTTTAAGCTGATTCCAGATTTGATCTGTTCTTATATGTTGTGTTGATTGTAATAAATCTAGAATATCTGATTGATATTGCGGGAGTTCTAGTATGGTGTTATTAAGTTTCCAATGGGTTTTGCCCCCTTTTTCTTTGGATGGGATTTTAATTTCAAGATCAATGGCATTATGGTGTGCTATTTTTCTTTCAGGATATTACTCATTATTATATTATCCTTATAGTTTTCATTTATGTATGCATGGTCAATTCTTGAAGCATTGTTCTTTGTTGTTTGTGTGTATTCTCTCTTGGTGGGGTGTAATTATCTGTATGTGTCAATAAGTTATTATTATACCTTTAATGTCGCCTACCCACTGTGTACTTCGCGATTGATTATAGCCCCGAGCTGAGCCTTATATCAGAACTTAAATTATATAATAAAAAATTATTAAAAGTTATGGTGTGCATAATACTTATAAGAATAAAATAAATAAGTATTCTATAAATATTAATCTTAATATAGTCAGAATTAATTTAAATGCTCTTTCATTTTTAAGGAATTATTGAACTTATTTTTATGATATTAGTTTTTACTTTCACTAGTTAAGTTATTGAGTAAATTAGAATAATATAAAAATATTTTTAACCCATTTGTAAACAGGGACATAATTCAAAAAAATAAAAAAATTAAATTAGTGAATGTGTTTTGGAATTTAGACCTTTTGGATATACCTTATTAAGACAGTGAATCCAGTAGGTTTCCTTTAGCAGACGTTCCATCTCAGAATCAACTGTAACAATAGGTTGAAAGGAAAAATCTTGCAAAGTATGGGAACTCCTGTTAAAATGTGCGGCAACATGGGATGAAAATGATTGATCGATATAATTTTTTTATGTCTGATCTATGTTGGTTGATACGTTTAGATATTTGTTGTATTTTATTCAAATGTGTATTATACAAAATAAAAATATTAATAAAACTGTTTATCTCTATTTATTCATAAACGTTTGTAACTAACTATATATATATATATATATAACTTAACAACAATAACATATATATATACTGCCTACTATATATATATATATATATATATACATATATATATATATATATATATATATATATATATTATGTGTGTTTAACTTTTATCCATAATTGTTGATTGTACTTTAAGATAATGATCATTTGTAAACAGAAAGTTTATATAACTAACTTTCGTCCATGATTGTAAATTGTAAATAACATGTTGACATAAATGTTTAGTTCAGAACGTTGTAGAAACGGACTTGTTTACGTAGCAACAGTTCAAGATTTCTCCATCAGAAATCTTCACATTTTATTAAGTTAAATGAGTCGTGATGGGATATTTAAAATTATTTGGGATTTAATTTAAAATACTGTCAGCGTCTTGTAAATTTTCACATTTTATTGTTGAGAAATAATTGTTTGTTGATTTTACTAAACTTGTTGGGTACTCTTCTTTCTGTTACAGAGTTTAAGACCTAGATTCGTGACGATACTTTTTGCAGATAAAAGCCCATTGTGCTGCATACAGAAACCTATCGGTGTGGATTTTCCCAAATAATGTAGCAAATTTAAGCACGCGACTCTGTCGTATTTATGGACATTATTACTTAATCAACAATGTCGGTTCCAGTTGTATTGGGTCAATAAACCATTGTAGGTTGATCAGTTGTATATATTTTTCTCCAAACCTCGAGTTTATTATTTGTTATGTAGTTGGAACGAATGTCATGTCTGTAAATGTAGTCTCCTTTAATTTCTTTCCCAACGGCATTTATTTCACTGTAGACTGCATTTATTGTCAAGTGTATTAATTTCTTATTTACAAAAGCTGTTTTCGGACGTACTTTGCTTGCCCCCTTCGTTTGGAATCAGCACAAATTTGCATATCATGCATTTATTTTCTTCGTGATCTAATTCACAATTCCATTTGCATCTGTAATGTGGAATTTTCTTGTTTCCTCATACTTCTATATCAGTACTGTACATCCTTTATTTATTTGAATCACACTGTTTCATCAGTGTTTAAAGACTTATCATAGCATCTCCAATTATAAGTCAACATTTGTATTCATTAACTTTTTAATTTTCAACTTTTTTCTCAATTCTGTATATTACATCTTCCTTGTCTTTTTAGACATACCTCTTGTTCGGAAAACATTCCACCAATATAAACTTTTTCAAGTCTTCTCTTTGTTCGGAAAACATTCCATAAATATTCCCTTCTATCAAAACCTCTAGATAGTCAGAAAACATTCCATCAGTATTCTCTTTTTCTCAAGTCTTCTATATGTTCGGAAAACATTCCATAAATATTCCCTTCCATCAAAACCTCTAGATAGTCAGAAAACATTCCATCAGTATTCTCTTTTTCTCAAGTCTTCTATATGTTCGGAAAACATTCCATAAATATTCTCTTCATTAGAGCCTTCTAGGTTGAAAATAACTGGATCATCAAAAAACACGTGCCTGATTTAAAGAGTTATGAAAGTAATTCTTTGCAAAGATTATTTTGTATTTTGAAACTTTAACTGTTCGACCGATTTCAAATTTAAATTATTAGCTATGAAGTGAATCAATATAATGATCCATACGCTCAATATGTTTGTTCTTTGCTTGAATCAAACGCGTCTTCCCTATTGGTCTGTGATGAATGTTCGTGAATCCTACGATTCGTTTTTGGCAAGACTTCAACCAAATCCGGGGTTACATTCTGGCCCATATGCTTCCAAGTTTTATTCATTAGCATTCTGTTCAACTCCTACACTACATATTTTCGTCTGAGTAAGTTGCAAAGTGGTGGTGTTTCCATTTTCCAAAAGATCCTTAGCATTTTTATTCTAAAACTCTTTTCCTTAATCAAACTGTATCTTTTTTATTCTCCTTTATAAAATTGTCTCTTAAAGCTTTGTATGTGGCATTTCCCGTTTTCATTTGTTACTTTTTCAGCCAAAGAATATTTTGAAAAATATGTATTTGTATTAATTGTTGCAATTTTGTAATGCATGTAGTCCACGTGACTGACATAAATTGTTCTGTTGGGAGATCTTTTTCTCGCTTGCTTGTGTAATTTGTACATATTATTGAAATGCACTGTTGTGTCTTTTGGTCAAGTTTAATTTGTTGACTTGAGAGTCCAAGTAAAGATGTCTAAAATTGTTCTGGTCTCCGACTGTCTCACTAAAACAAAACACCAAGAAAAACTGGGTTTTTTTATGATTCTCTGACGAAAGGAAAACACCAAGAGAATACACTGTACCTGTGAAATCAGCAAGTAAACGGGACATCCATCTAAAATACAGCTTGGAACGATGAGCCAGTAAAATATCGTTTTCTCAACAATACGGATAACAGTCTGGATAGAGTTTTGGATCATTATGATTTGCATGTAGTTGCCAAACGTATATAGAAATAGTGATAGATCTTGAAAATGCTAACCCGTTTTCTTTTGACCATTCCTGAATTATACGTATATAGGTAGTTCAGTGGTATGTATACCTTTTGACATAAATTAAATCAGAAACTCGTAACGTTTGGAAACGGAGAATAGTCTTTCGTTACTTTGGGTACTGACAGCATTGCTGCTGCTCGCTATATTGCAGACATGTCGTGCAGTTGTGCACAATTTTGTCGAGATAATTTCGGCGTACGTTCTGTACTGGTTAGAGTGACACGTAAACATTAAGATTGACGTATGGGCTGGGATCGCAATAAATTGCTGACGGCGAGGGAAGGGATCCGCTCTGTTTGAGGCTTGAACTGAATTTTAATTAGATTCTGTTCGATGACGGTCAGACACATGGAAGAGGCCAATGATAAAGTAAGGTCAATTGCATAAAAGGATAAGAGCTGAGGCAAACGAAAGCAAATTTTGGGAAAACTTCGGCCATTTGAAGCAGGTGTCCAGGCCCGGCCCTAGGGCAAAGCGAACGAGGCAACCGCCTTGGGCCCCGCTCTTCTCCGCAATGCAATTTTTTTTGCTTGGGGCCCTGCTGCATTGGGCCCCGCATGTTTCTTTGGGTCACGCACATCCTAGGGGCGGGCCTGCAGGTGTTATAAAAATATTTTCCAGAATAGTTATTTATAAAGGCAGACAAGAGGGTTTTGTAGCTCGATGGGATGAAAAATTGTTGGCGCTTAGAGAAGTAATCCTGATTGGCTAAGCTAAACCGGGGTGGGGGTGGGGGTCAGTCAGGCCTTTAAGAAATTCCCCTCACGAAATTAGTCAGTCTTAGTTTTTGAGGCAAGCCAGTATTTTTCTCGTTAAATAGTCTCAGGGTCGTGTTTCGGAAAGTGAGGGACACGAAAGGAGATGGATTCGACTTCATACAAACTTGCAAGTCTTGACTAATGCACCTGGGAAAAAAATAGCTTCATACTGTACTGCACAGTGGAAAGATCACAGTCTACAACCAAGACGATTGGTGACCTGAACAGGCTAGAAAGAGAGAAGGAAAATAAATACATCAACGCCGACCTATCACCAACAGTGATTTGGAAAAGACCGGAATCACCAGGTGATGCTGACATGCTGGCAATTTGAGTTCGATCAGTC
The DNA here is from genome assembly GCA_016617855.1 of Megalonaias nervosa. Classification (NCBI taxonomy): domain Eukaryota; kingdom Metazoa; phylum Mollusca; class Bivalvia; order Unionida; family Unionidae; genus Megalonaias; species Megalonaias nervosa. The sequence goes on from JAECUM010043629.1 coordinate 10,051, forward strand.
GCTCGATTATTTGATCAAATTGGTTTTATCTGTAAATAATTCCAATTTTTATGAATTGAACGCGTTTGCTGCAATTTAATTGAATGTAAACGGTCGCGTGATACTGATCTGGCATTTTTTTACACATCGATAAATTCTGCGGACTACGTTTGGTTCCCTGTTTCTATGTCATTTGATGTAAAGTTTTATCTATATCACCGCCTTACACCCTGATAATAACAACAACAACAACAATCCACGCACCCACTCCTGTGATTTCCAGTCAAAATTTACAAACCCGAGATTAAAATGGACCATTATAAGTTAAAAAAATGTAATAGCACAGACCTTCCTGAACTCCACCACTTACCCCTTTTGCCGAAGAAGGCATGTGGCAGGCTTTACAAGCCAGTCTTCGGAAATTATTGCATTTCA
>JAECUM010043630.1:0-35212 GCA_016617855.1 Megalonaias nervosa
ATAATTTGTCTCGAGTTGCTTAAATTTATTTTGCAGAATATGGCTTCGTTTCTATTTGGATTTCTTTGTCTTTGTACGCTGAGGTGGGTCATTCTTTCCATGGATTTTCCTCCTCCTTCTATCTTTCTGTCTCTCTCGCTGTAAAGGTTTGTATGTATATATTAAGTTCATGGGTGAACCCAACAGAATACGTTCTTTTGTTGACGTTTTGCTATGGCATTTATATATGTAGAAACAGTGAGAAACTGTCATTTATCCATTGACAGTGTAACGAGCGGTTGAATACCAGCAAGAAATGATTATTTATTCTATTTTTCTGGTTGCTGAAAATGTTAACATCACGAAGGTACATTATTTCCAATTATTATTTGTGATAATTTTAACCATTTAGATCTTAAGTAATGGAGAAATGGAGACATTCATGTTTTCTTTACACGTTACTATTTTCAACACCCGCAATAAGTTTATTCTGACTTAAATTTGTATTATACGTTTTAGTTCATGCACAGTGAGAGAATGGTTAACTATTGTGTGTATTATTATCATTCGCCTAATTAATTCTTAAAGTTGAATTGAGACAACCTCCTACAATAATATTACAAGTCAGCGGTAAGTTGTATTCCTATTACTTCTAGCTAACGAGCAAAGAAAGGAACAAGAATAAAGAATTCATCCCTTATTACCTTCAGTAAGGCTTAAAACACGTCTGCTTCTTTCACTTCACAACTGATCACACAAGTATATCGTTTCAAAGTATTCACCAATCACTGAGCAAGATTTACATGTTTCTCTAATAAGAGGCCATGACAGGTGTCAATGAATATTAAATAGGCTTCCTTGCAAACAGATACTCCTCAGTTTCAGAAACACCAACCGCTTTCGTTTGCTGCGATGTCAAATTCCAAGACCACACACGCTCTGTTGCACGGCAGTTTAGCATTCAGAACCATAGACGAAGAGCGTATAACTTGTTCAAGGCGATGAAATTTACGAAATCTATTTACATCTCAATGTTTTCTATCTTCTCAAAATATTTAGACTTTCCCGAACTAATTAGCTTAAGTATGTTCAAAGCTTTACACCATCAAGAAACGTCTTTCTCTCAATTGATCAATAATATGAAATACGCAGGTAATTCTTAACATAAAACTGGCTACTTTAAACTGACCTATCAGCTAGGAATATAATTTCCTCTTGTTATTATAATGCAGTGTTAAAGGAATTAAAGGCGTTGAAAACGATGTCGTTCTAACGGGATTGTACTCATGGATCGCTGGTCAAGATAATGACACCGATCACATTGTATTGAACGATTTGATACGTGCAGTCAGATATGTTGATTTCAATGGTAAGTCTCTCTCTCTCTCTCTCTCTCTCTCTCTCTCTCTCTCTCTCTCTCTCTCTCTCTTAAACGCCATACGGATCTCTATCTTTAATATGTAACCTGCATCTATCTCTCCAGTTATCGTCTACCTACCTATAAGTTTATCCATGGCATAATCCGTTGATCTATAAACCCAGACTGGCAGATCTAGTATCAAGCTTTAAGTTGGAATAGGAAAACTGCTTTATTTCCATACCTAGAGTTAACAGTTATGCCAGAATGTGCGCAAGATGATGGCAAGACGAACTTTGATCAAAAATGTGAAGTTTGGAGATTTAGCCATTAGCATCCATCGTTCTCTTACCTTCGAATGTTCCACCTCACTTCTCCGCTCGAATATGAACTAGTTCTTATAAAGATAATTTATATTGTTGTTTATCTCAAAACCAATAATATTACGTAGTCGTTACGGATAGGAATCAAAAAGGCACCTTTCGGCCGACGATATACTTGAACAAAGTTTGCATCCGTAAATAATAAAGAACTAATGAAAATATTCAAGTGAACATTCTTCATGATTTATTTATTTCTATAATCATCATAATTGTTTGAACCGGTGATCACGTTGGTCCATGTCTTGAACGAAAAGCATGATTCTTATGTCAAGGGAGATTTTAGAACTAAAATGTGTGACATTAATAGAGAATCCAAAGCAATACCAATATTTAACGGTTGAACTTCTTATATATGTTAGAAAATCGTCTGTTGGTTATTGCCATAGAAGAAAAGAAGAATCTAATTTTTGTTTTCAGGCGATGGCTACTTATCGGAAGCGGAGATAGGAAAATGTCTTCAGAAGTTGAATCTCCCACCAAGTTCCTATGTTGAAATAATATTCGGGTCTTTGGATGTAAATAACACAACCATAATAAGGTCCATTTTTGATGCGATGGATTCATTAGTGCCTGGATCAGGTATAACCTAACAGAGTCTCCTCTGGATTATCAATTGCTGTCGGGATAATATACGTATCATAATCATTTTCTCAGCATTTTCACTCGATGTAGCCAAGATAGATACAATTCGATCGATTTTAAGTCCGAATGTTCGTTACTCACCTATATCAGTGATGTGGTTATAAAAGATCTATTTTTATTCTTATGAAACAATACTAGTTCTTTAATTATCTAGTTATCTTTTTCTTTCAGGCATTGGGTATGTCGACCAGTCTGAATTTGAGTCCTATTACAAAGACTTGGTTAATATAATGGATTGGATGTAGACAAACAAAAAGAGATCGATCAAGTGTACTGTGCAGTAAAAATGATTAAATAAGATTTGGCGTTTGGAATCTTATGCAACGAAATCACAAGAATAAATGAATCAACAAATAGACCAATTAATCATTTAATCAATGAATCAAATCAACAAGCGATCAATCGATCAATGGATGACTGAGTAAATGAGACAATGAAAGAAACTTATCAGTGATTACATGAAACATCATGTTTTCGGACAATGTAATTAGGACGGAAACAGCATGCAAATTGTGGAAGCTTGGTTACAATCTAGTTTCCAAGTAAGAGAACTACGTTGAAATTTCTGTGTACTTTCCTAACTCATCGAGATACGGAAACAATATTTTCCTTTTGTTTAATTAGACTTTGAAATTTGCAAATGTCAGTTTCGCTGAGCCTTTTATTAAGGACTATGGAAGTCCCATGAAGTTAAAAAGCAATGACTTCAGATAACTAAATGGCCATGACCAAACCAAAATTACTCAAAATAGACCAGCAGCGTTTTCTGGATTTACGTGTGCATGAAACACATGTTATAAATTAAGGACTTAATGAATCGCCCGGTACTTTCATTAATGAGGATTTCTAATTCGTGTCAGTACAAATGCAAAACTTACAGCAGAATAATCTGGCCTCTATTTGTTTTTTCAGTCACATATAGGATAAACTCTTAAAATAGTTATTTACGAAAATGTTTCTTTGCATTTTTAATCATATAAGGACACCTAGTCCGTATATACTCTTTTTATCATTCATCCATTTATCTACTGGTCCAAAGTTGTTGCATACAATTTGTACCGTGAGTCCATTAACGATAATAGAAGTTTTTAGAAAGACGTGTTTTGTACTGATTAATGTTAGTTCATAAGTATAATAAATAGTCACTATCGTGCAAAGATATTAGTGTAACAGCTTTCGTACTGATACAAAAGATGTAGCTAAATTGCATGTATGGTACATGTTGACGTATTGCATTTTACATGCTCGTGACGTAATCTTTTCAATAAAATTTATTGTTTTCTGAATATGTGTTTTTATGTTAGCATTAGCGTATACATGATATAGAAAAGCAACATAAACTTGCTAAGATTAGCAAGTAATTCATGATAGGTGTCAACTTATATGACACCTTGTATTTTCATCTCTCACTGGTTATAAACAAGTTTTAATAGCATACAAAATTCCACATGAACATTATTTTGTTATTGACACAAACAGCACATAGTGTATTGATATTTTCATCTTTGAAATCATACTAATCGATGTGTTACATTACAAATCATAATGATAAGAGGTCATTTCCCTTATGGGGGCTATGACAAGCAAACACACCATGAACCAATAAGAGAAGAAAACGTACTTTACATAAAAATATAACCTTCAAGAGAAACTTTCACGGTATGGCTCATATTGCTGTTCATGATTATATCCATAAATCTGAGAAACTTCTGCTGAAGCCAAGTAAAATATCGGCTGTTGATTACAACTTGTATTTCTAAGGTGCAACATCTGCAAACCAAACAGAGACAAAAACTACAAATAATGTAAAGCATATTTGTAAAATAGATCCGAGTAAATGGTCTTTCTATACTGACACAAAATCGATTTTGACATGTGGGTAATATTTAAAATATTTCATCCGCCACCTGTCCCTTGTGGAAATCTTTGCCAACTTTCAATGGTGTTTAGCCATACAAATCAATATGTTAGTACTAACATGCAGTTCTGCCATCTGACCATGCTACTCTATACGAACTATATCCTGAGTTATCTGCTGGCCCGGTTGTTGCATACAACTCTTTCTATCAGTGTTTCGTACAGACTTATTTCTTTAAAACCATATGTAAATAATGAATAAAATACTTATTGTGATTTTCATAACCCAAAATACCTTACGGATTCCATGGATGCATGTGGTTGTCATAGATACCACAGGTTCCTTATATGGTATAATGCACATATGAGGCTGTCGGTACTTATTCAGTTCCAATCCTAAACCAATGGAAATACCGTGATTTTAAATTTTCAATAACTTTAAATTTCTGAATGTCCATGATCAAACCTATATTTCTCAACATAGACATATCCTTTATGCAAGCATATATGTGGAGAAAACTCTTTGTCCCGTGGCATGTTTTTTATTTACAAGTGCATGAAACGTGTTATCCATTCAGCATCTAATGGATCAGTCTCTACTGTCAATAGCGAGTGTTCCTAAGTCAAGTCTGTAAATAAATATTAAATTGCAACAATAGAATCGGGATTCTATTTTAGTTTCATTTCCAGATTGAATATTTTAAAAAGATTTATACTAAACTCTTGCCTTGCATGACCTTAATTTTTGTCTCCGAAACAGTTGTTCCATATAATCAGTACCGTAAGTCTTAAAATTCCTCTGGAACTACTGTAAGATGTACTAAAGCATCCTTGTAAATTTCAATGTTACGATAGCATTTAATATTATTAAAACATAAACCAAGCAACTATTATTGTATAATACCGTTATGAGAAGAGTTAAAGCACTATATACAGCGATTTAAACCTTGTACACCTAAAATTGCCATGATGAATAATTTCAATTTTAACAACGATACTATGTCTTTTTGATTGATATCTTTCATTTCCGTCTTTAGAGTGCACATATTCAACAAGGGGTTCGTTAAGGTCAGGGCTTGTACTCTTCGTTTGTAATTATTGGTAGAGAAAACACCAACTTGTATGATGTTTGATACGTTGAGTCTTCGATGTTTGTCCATTTGATTCACTTGATACCCGAATTAGCATGTCTGTGGTTATATTTTAAATACAGAATTAGAAATAGCACAGTTGCTGATTGGTTGAAACGTTCACCACACAATATTATTGTAATTTTACAGACGTGTTTATATATATATATATATATATATATATATATATATATATATATATATATATATATATATACATATATATATATATATATATATATATATATATATATATATATATATATATATATATACGCCATAATAAACTTTAACCATTTTCCATTTATCGCTGTCTCCCGACAGAAATTACTACAACTATGTATAAACGTCAGTGCGTCCAAATTATATTAGCTCATTGTTTGGGTTTCCACCACCGAATTATAATCATATACCTAAATAAAGCAAAGATGAAAGCAGAAGACTATTAAACAATTTGAAATATGTTCTTTTTTTCCAAGCGTATACAAATGAAAACATCTATGAATGAGTAAATAAATGTGCAAATGAATAAAACACGTAACGTATGAATACCATAATCAAACAATTAAAAATTGCATCATATTATTAGGTTAACGGAATTTTTGGTGTCTTACGCTGGAAGCGAAGATGAGGATATAAATGGAGTACTGAATAGAAACGTGAAATAAACAGAAGACGTATTGAAACTAAAATGAATCTCAAATGTCAGATCTGTTCGATTAGTCCAAAGAGTTTAATAACGTCCATACAAATAGATGGAAAGGACTGATGCATCTGAAAGAAAATGCACGCGGACATTTAGACAGATTGTAAACAAACATAAAGGCGTATAGAAGGACCGAGCGATATCCTCTGTATTACATGCTTAATGGTACAATCAATAAGGCAGTTGCATTTAGTAGAATGTAGAATCAATAGTATCTAAAATACTGTTGATAGAATAAATGAATGGCTAATGGCGAAAAAATTAAAACTGAAATTGTTCCAACTTGTTTTGAAACACGTATACAGTGAATCTGCATAAGGAACGTCTTTTCAGTTTGGCATTACATATAAAAAGAATTCTACAAAGGCTTTTGAGACTAAAAATTGCAGAAAATACATAACAAAATATATTATAAAATGTTATAAAGTAATTAAGACTGATAATTACGTCCATGTTTGGAGTGTGATTCCCTGCCTATAGGGAATTAAACACTACAACCATTCTAAAGAATAACGTACCTCTACATGTTATGGTCATCAGCACAAATCCTTATTGTAGAACAAAGACGTGACTAATAGACGAAAGAAATTGTTGTCAAATGTATCTGTTATGGATTACCAATATTCGACAGTAACATATTTAGAGCTGAAGCAAATATCAATGTTCCTATACGATTAATCATTTTTTATTTGTGTAATGTGGTATTTATTGACAACAAGCTGCATTGAAACATGTGAATTAAGTCATCGGAATGAAATTAAATGCCATGTTAGGGGTCTTTAGTAACCTGTTTAAAGGTCGAAACTGAATGATATTTGTTGTTTTCCATGTTTATCTTAAAGCTGGTGAAGATATTACATGTTACTTTACTGTTAATGATGGACATTAAAGAAAGACAGACACTGAATCAGTTGTTCAATTAAATGCAGTGACTGTCTAAATAAAATTACTATGTGAAATGATTTATATATGATCAGAATAACATGGACAAGTGAACAATTTAATGTAATTAAATTTACAATAGATTTAATTGTTATGTAAAGGCCGTATTGACATTGAAATGACCCCTATTCTATCCCATGTTGACATTGATATGACCCCTATTCTACCCTATGTTGACATTGATATGACACTTATTTTAATCCATCTTGACATTGATATCACCTCTATTCTATCTCATATTGACATTCATACGACTCCTATTTTATCATATCTTGATATTGATATGACCCCTATTCCATCCCATGTTTCATTGATATGACTCTTATTCTATCTCATGTTGGCATTGATATGACCCCTTTTAATCACCTTACCGTATTGCACACTATATTTACAAGTGTGTCAGAACGCCACTGAACAGAAAATGGTTACGATTGTGACTGTTCAGAATTTCAACATCATGATTATACCGCTAGTCAGAATTTCAATTTTTTGACGTTTTTGCACGTTTTAATTTGTTCCTTTGTAAACTAGTTCAATTTTGCATGATTTACATATTGTTTTATTTGAGGTTTTTAGAAAATATTTTGAAACTCACCTTGGCAACCAAACGTAAATTTGAATACCACGTTTCTACTAAAACAATTGGAGAAAGACATTTCGATTAGAAATGTCAAGGTAATAATTTAAGTTCTTGACATATTTTTATTCGATTTAGTTTGAGTTAGTCACCAGTTCCTTTCCTAATCATATAGCTTACCAGATGCAAAAACATGTTTGAGATAATTAACTATACATTTTTAGCTGTACTAATCAAATACCAAAATGTGACAACATTTCATTATGCATTCAACTTGCTATGACACGAGATTGTTATCGCTACTCGTCCTAAACTACTGGGACGATTGCCACCAAAATTTAAATACAGATTCATTTTAAGAACCAGATATAAAGAAACTCATGAAAACGTTGTGAAAGATGTGGTAAAAATACAATTAAAACAAAACCAAAAAACAAATATGCTGTATAAACCATCTTATCTAAATAAATAAGATTTACTCAGGTGCTGATATAACATCATACAATTTATTCATGTATTTAGCATAAAGATGCTTCGGTCTCAATGAGCAAAAATCTACGCGCTCAACAAGAATGTGTTCCACTGTTATTGGCATTGGTATGGTATGAAGTCTGTTTGAAGTACACCCTTCTTGAGGTATACATAAGTCAGGTAGGTGTTTCCGATGTGCGATCGGCACAAGATCAGCTCATCTCTATGATTTGCTTCTTGCGATGAATGACACTAGCTTATATTTTGTTTAATGTTCTTAAGTTTGTTTGTGGAGTCTTCATTCCAAATACTGTGCTAAGTATTACAACCATGCTGATGTATACTTTATTTGAAGACTGTATACGAAATCATCTATTCCAAAACAGGAGACTGGAAGTCAGCTTTGGCTCCTTTATCTGTTTTTGCATTATAATTTATATAGATGTAACTAGTTGTTCAACAATATTACATGAAACGACTTCTTGCGATGTTTAGTTGGCCCCAAATATAAATAGTGCTGACCAAATATTCAATATCTTGGAAATATTTTATCAAGTTCTTTGTAATGGATAGTAATATTCAAGTACAATTAAGGATAAAGGTATTACATTTGGTAATATATACTGAAATATTATGCAAAGCATATTGCATCATTTGTAACAGTTTTTCCTGCTTGAGATGGATTTTGATCTGTATGCATTAAACTTCAGTTATTAAAGTCAAATGAAAAATAGTGATAATAAACTATGCTCATATTAGATATGATAAACTAAAGATAAAGGAGGTCATAATAAAACCTTTAAAACATAAAAGTGATTCTTCTCTTTCGTTTTCCACAATGAAGAGTATATGTTGTTCCCTTGTGTTAATGATCATGATTAGGAAATAACATTTAAATTCAACACAAATAATCCAAATTGTGTGTATTGTCGTCAGCCTCTCTCCTGCTGTAATTAAATCATTGTTATATCATTAATGATTGGAAAACCACACTCAGCTAGACTAGCTCAAGAGCGACTAGAGGCAATAAAAAAATATATACCCCTGAGAGATTCTGTCAAACAAAAACTACAGGCGCGTCAGGAATCTCAGGTGGAATTTGCAGAATCCGCAAAAGAATTATTTAAACCGGTTACAAAGACTACTGAAGGTCTTCTTCCCACGTTGGAGAAAACCGCTGAGGCTACAACTGCAACACAGTAGGTTATCGGAGCATTACCAAATCAAATTAAGGAAGCTATGGAATCTGCCGACAAAACACGTGCTGAAATTCAAGATGTTAAAAATATTGTCGAAGGATCTGTCTAAACCAGAATTAAAAACTCGGTATTTGACTCAACAAGGCTATATAGAAGTTATGAATAATCCTGTCAAGGTTGCTGTGGTGGGATATCAGCTGCGGCATCAGCTTCTAAAACCAGAATTTCATAACACTCTCCAGAAAAAGAGTGGGTTGCTAGGGTATTTCGTGAGTACAAGGATATCCCACAAATCAGTCAAAAATATAGAAAAGAATATGACGATTTTACTGATAAAGTTTATGAAACAGGAAAAGTTATTGGAACGCCAGTTATATCACCAAGAAAGCAGAGATCTCGACAAAAGAGACAACCGTCACCTGACCCCTGTGCAACTGGAAGTGGTATTGCTACTCAAAGAAGTGGTCTTATTACTCCATGTCCCGATAACGTCCTTGCTGATGTTGATCGACTAGAAATTTTAATCGGGGGAAAACGAGCCGGCAATAATTCCCCAGAAATCATCAATGAGATAACATCAATTTGTCAACGATTATTTACAGGTGGTATCATGGACATTAATGTTTATCGAGCTCTCATCAATGAAATCATCGACGATTACTACAGTGATTAAACAGTTGAACACAATAACTATAATAAAATGATCATACATAATAATCAGCGTGCACCGGTCATGGTTAGGGTGATAAATTCGCGATTACCTACATATAGCGCGTACTATGGAGATGGAATAAATAATCAATTGAGTACCACAATGATATTTAACAATCTCGGAGTTACAGAAGTTTCTTTAAGGATAAATGGACATCAAGAACCAGCCGAGGACATATTAATGGATTTTAATCAAAATCATGTTGCACGTGCGTATCATCGTTTGATGACATTTATGGGGCGTGATCAAAATATCGATACCGGTTTACAAATATCTCAGCGGGATTTTACAACGCTGTATCCGATCTATTATTTTTCACTGGAAAATTTAGATTTATTCAGACAATCCGTTGTTGACGCACACTTTCGAGCTCGCGTAAACCGACCAGGTGCTATTGCCAATTACAGAACAATTGCTGTTATATTATCCGATAAAATAAAACTACTTGAAGGTGTTGGTGGTCGCATAAGAGTCGTTGATGCCCCAGTCGAAAACATGTAGTCGTTAATTTAAAAATCAGGATGATATTATAAAATGTCATATCATAATGTTAGTGTCAATCTGACTCCTGGTCAGATTAAAAAACTACAATCAGCATCCAAAGATAACTGTGGAACAACAATATCGTTAAAACAAGGACAAATATCAGGTGGTCCGAATAAACTGTCACTGGCAGAAGGTCAACTCAAGCACTTCAATGCAGCTAAAAAATCAAAAAACCTGATTACGACTTAATCTTTCAGCGAGTGCTATCAGCGATGATGTTAAAACCGGTGGTATATTTCCACTTCTCGCAGCTATACCAGCGTTAAATAGCCGCTGCAGCCCCAGCTGTTGTAAAATCAGCTGCGTTAGGTGCTGTTGGAACCGCTGCTGGGATGGCATTAGAGAAAGCAACAGGAAAAGAAATTATGCACTCAGAAAGCTTAAAAAAAAAAAGATCACGGGCACAACAACATGGAAGACGTTTAAGAGCATCAAACGTGCCACAGCCCGGCCGTCTAAGATTGCCAGGCCCACGATACGGTCGCGGTCTAAGATTGCCAGGGACGATACCTCGCTGATTCTTCTTATGTCCAATTTTGATTTACTTGATGCTGCTACCCAGTTAAACATGAAATACTTCAGAGGTGTTTTTATGCGTGATCAATTACCGTACAAACCAAATCGTATTGAAACTGGTATTATAAATCTCGATGAATCCACCAACACAGGTACACATTGGGTTGCATACGCGATTGATCCACGTGGAATTGTTTATTTTGATTCGTACGGGTTAGCACCACCAAAAGAATTTTTAAAATATGTGAGCAACATGCAAATTCCAATTGGGTATTCAACGTTACCAACACAAAAATTAGCAGATCCGCCAATATGTGGCCGTGAAGCACTTGCTGTACTTGACGCGATTTCAGCATCGTCAGCACCACCTCATAAAGTTGTGCACGAGTACACCGTTAACCAGCATCTATCGTTTTAAACAATATTATATTATATTGTATAATGGTAGGTATTTACGGAAGATCAGCTAAAAGTAAAACTGAACAAACACCAGGTGAAGATTTACTCAAACGAGTAACAAAACAGATCAGCGACGAAATATCTGACCTGTTCAATCTTGCCAACGTTGATCCTGTTGAACTTGTAGTATTTCAAAACCGTGAAGGAAATTTGATGACGAGTAATATTTCAATCAGCGATATCATTGTTCATAACAGAGCAACACTAGAAAGTCTCGTTGCCGTGTATGACCGAGAAGGAAAGCTTGTCCCTAGTGTTGTTACTCAGTCGTCGATCCGAAATAGTATATCCGAACAAGTTTGAAAGACCGGTGATATGATGACCCGCACTCTCAATAAAATTACCAACGTGGGAGAACCAACAGATAATCTCGACGCGGCAACAAAGAAATACGTCAACGATAACAACATTCCAATGACAACTTCGTTGTCGACGATCAATGATGGAATGACCGCATTTAGAACTGAATTTTCTAATCACGTACAACTATTTTTGAATTTTCGCAGAAACGTAAACAGAACCATTAATGAATATTTTGGAAGTCCACCAACCGTTGATATTAAACTCGCCGACGTATACACGAAACTCAACGATATTGTCAGTGGAATTCCCAATAACGTTCAAAAAACTAATCTGAATAAAATTCCTCACGCGGAGATCAACAATATCGTATACACAGTATCATCAGGATCATCAACGTGGACACCGAGCTATAACACTATCAAACATACCGCGACGGTTAGTGGTGTGTACAGGCTGTCCGTGTTCAGCTCTGCAAAATTTAGGATATTTACTACATATCCATGGCGTCATTCAACCGATAATTTTTCTGGAACTGTATCCATAGTGTTAAATAAGGATACCAAAGAAATGTTTATACTGGAACCATCTGATAAAAATTAACCGCAGCGTCTTACTGGTGGTGTCTTGAATTTGTCGCTGAAACACCTCAATTAATTACTTAATATAGTACAATGATCGACGCTAACCAACACAGATACAACCAAGTATGTGAGTTACAAATCAAGTATGTGAGTTACAAACCAAACTGAAAAATATCATCGACGAATACAGTGCGCAAGTAAAAAAAGATCGCAGATGCGCAGTTGTCATCGACGTAGTTGTTTATTCGGCATCTACGATCATTGCGTCGTCTGGTGTAATTTTGTCCGCGGTAACGATGACGTCACCGGCAGTTGCAATAATTTGTGTTTCATCCGCGACAACAATTGCTGGTGTTCTTAATATCATCGCAAGAAAATATCGACGTGTACAAACGCGAAATTACACGAGTACACGTTAAAACTGCACGCGGCAACGTGAGCGTACTAGAAGTTATCATCGTAGATTTCGTCGTACCTCAACAACGGTATAATTACCGACAACGAGTTCACAGAAATAATTAAGATTTACAACGAGGCATTAGAACCATAAAAAATCCCGATTGTTCTCAAGAAAAAATAGAATTATAATTAGTAGATAGAAATTGATAATTAAATAATGTATTCGTCACAAGAACTACTACAACAGACAGCTAACAATACAGATCCGCAAGAAACAACAATTATATCAACCAGTTCAACTAATCCTGAATTTAGTGTTGTTTTTCCAACTGCAATATCAGAGAGTGAAATAGCACTAGCACAATTGCGAGTTTATTATAGCTGGCCAAATATCAGATCAAAATCATTCGGTAGATTAGAACCAAATAACTCATTAATATTTGCAAATAAAAATAAACCAGATGGAACTCCCGATTGGCAAGTTGTTAGTATTCCCACGGGCAGTTAAATAGAACAGATCAATGAGGATTTCCAGCGCAGATTTAAATCTATCACTGGAAAAGAATCCAAGATAGCTATCACTGTTCACGAACCAACGCTGTCATCCGCGATTGAAATTTATTCACCGGATTACGCAGTCGATATTTATCAGTCATCAATCAGATCTGTACTTGGATGGCCTGAGATTTCACCGGATTATGCTGGACCACCACAACCACGCCAAGATAAATTGTTTTTACAAAAGCACAAGTATACTCAAAACATTTCAGTTTTAAAAAAACTTTACGACAATACACCGATGATGAAACTGGTCAGGTTTTAATTACCGTAGAATATGATAAAGAAAAACGTCATAAAATAACAAACTATATTGTTAAACCTGACCAAGGATTACCTGTCGGGAACAATTATTTAAAATCTTACTCGGATGAGATCAAATCTGAACATTCAAGATTTTTTAGTAATCTAAAAAAATTATTTTCAAATATAACAAATATTTATTCCGAAGACACAAAACAATAAATCATCGAAGCAATAATGATCTTAAATACAATTGCAGATCATCTTCATGGCGTCAATACAGACATTATAATTTTTTTTAATAATGCTGGATCACAGCGAGTTACTAAATATTTTAAAATAACTGAACAACAATTACAAAAAAAAATATATTTCCAGGATTTGATAATACTGAACTCAAAAAATCAGTCAACGATGTCATCAGTGAAAATTTTCCAAAAGTTATGGATGCATGGAGATAAGTAGCTCCACCATCAGATATTCTCAGATACGATAATGATCCATACGGCGGAGGCAGGCATATATCACCAGGCATCGTCAGTGTAACATCGACGATCGCAGTCAATTTAGTATGTGACGTCGTCGATGGAAGTTAATAAGTGGCTTTACAAAATTCTAATCAAGCCCAGCAAGGATACATTTTATACATATTTACCCCTCAAGTCCCCCCAGGGTACTTAATTGTATCAGAGCCAATCAACGTTGTTTATCTGCGTGTGCATAATCCACTGTTATCAAGGATAAATTTTAAGCTTACTGATCAATCTGGACACCTTTTTGATTTACGCGGAGAATTACTGAACGTAAATCTGTATGTGAGATCATAAATCTCGCGATTGTGGAACAAAAAAAACCCCCGAATAAATGTGATTCAGAATAGAAAATAAATATTATTATCAGAATAAAAATAAATCTGATTCAGAATAAAATATTTATGATGGGATACTGTTAGTTCATTCTATTAATTTTTTTACTATTATTATCAGAATAAAAAATTATTATTATTGTTATTATTATAATCTGATTCTGAGTAAATATTTTTTTTACTGTATTTATCCCTCTTGTTTAGTCACGGTGACATCGTCGGTTTCTTCGTGACTTTCACTGTGGGACGAATAACACTCGTCGCTGTCTTTCGCCAGTAACTCTTCCGCCGCTTTACTCGTTGTCATAATCTCGTTCAGTTGTCTTATACGAGCATGTACTCGTTTTTTGTTTTTTTTGTTTCGTATTCGTGAGATAATTCTGATTTAAATTTTTCGATTGAGCGTGAAACGGGAACAAATAATTTTACTTGAGCATCTGTAACTGCCGCGAGCGACTGTAACATTGCCTGCTGAATCAACTTGATGAATCTGTAATCGGCTGGTAGTGTATACCTGTTCTCGGATTTTCGAAATTGTAATGATTCAAAATCGCACATAATTTTTTCAGGATTAAGTTTATCAGAAATTGTTATACCGTCATGTTGTAATTGCTTAATGGCAACAATAACAGCATTAATATTTTCTTGATTCATTATATAATAAATATTTATTTACAATAAAAATATTTTCTGACTCAGAATTAATATAATAATAAAAATAAAAAAAATATAAAAAATATTTCTGAATCAGAATTAATATAATAAAAATAAAAAATATAAAAATATAAAAATATTTCTGAATCAGAATTAATGTAATAATAAAAATAAAAATAAAAATCTGAATCAGAATTAATATAATAATAAAAATAAAATATTAATAAAACTATAAATCTGTATCAGAATTAATATAATAATAAAAATAAAAATCTGAATCAAAATTAATATAATAATAAGAACAAAACTAAAAATCTGAATCAAAATTAAAATAATAGTAAAAATAAAAATAAAAAATCTGAATCAGAATTAATATAATAATAAAAATATAAATAAAAATCTGAATCAGAATTAACATAATAATAAAATATATATAAAAATCTGAATCAGAATTAATATAATAATAAAATATATATAAAAATCTGAATCAGAATTAATATAACAAAAAAAAATCTGAATCAGAATTAATATAAAAAATATTGTTGAATCAGAAAAATAAAAATAAAAATAAAAAATATCAAAAATACTTCTGAATCAGAATTAGCATAAAAAATATTTCTGAATCAGAATAATAAAAATAAAATATTAATAAATATAAAAAATATTACTGAATCTGAAAATAAAAATAAAAAAATATTTAAAAAATCTGAATCAGAATAAAAAAATATTCCTCGTTGAGGAATGTTTTTTCCAGACGGCACAATCATATGATTATAGTATTTGATTATATGGACGGCACAGATATACATGGTTATAGTATTTGATTATATAGACGGCACAAACATATGATTATTGTATTTGATAATATGGACGGCACAAACATATGATCATAGTATTTAATTATATGGACGGCACAAACATATGATTATGTGGACGGCACAGATACATATTGTAGCGTATCTACAGCAATTATGTACAAGGATAGTAGCGTATTTACAGCAATAACCCCCCTCAGATTGCCAAACGACAGTTTAGGCGATCTGTATTTGTAGATATTGGACGGCACAACCACACAACGGGGCCTTCTCTACGTTCAACAGATCATGCACACTCTCCCCCCATAATCAACCCCGGGGAGTGTGAAAGTACGCATACCACGTGGTGACATGGTGGGAGAGTGTATTTTTCTCTTGACGTTCGAGGGCTGGCGGAGCCCCAACTATTAAGAAAAAATTGGCAATAATGCCCACATCGACGATAAGTCAGTCATGAGATTCGAACCCCAGACCTCAAGCACGAGAATTCTACGCGTTAGCACTGCGCCTTTGTACGCTCTTACAAATACAATGTTCGGAAATTACTATTAAGTTACCTATGCTGGAGCGCAGGCAACATACGTACGACCAGTAGTGTAAATTTTAATTTCTAAAATAAATCTCACACATGTTTCAGAAGTTACAAACTGCAGTATGGATTTATTTTAAGTTCACACATATATCAGCTGAGTACAACGTGGACATAAAATACCGCCGGATGTATTGGAAACAGATGTTGCGTGAATGTAAGATCTAAAAATAACTTACCTGGAATTTGCACGGCCAACATTGAAAATATAAAAGTAACCTACCTGTGTTACACGTAAGATAATCTGAATTTTATCAATCCTAGCCAACAAAAACATGGTTAAAATACAACTTATGGAGGGTAAACAAATCACCTACTACAGACGATTACAATACACAAAAAAATCGCTATCTCGTTCATTTGTTACACGAGCGTTCACACGTCACGCAGTAACAAGCGGAACAACTGCGCAGTTACTCTATCAGCAATGACGGAGTAATCTCGCTTCATATGTATGATATTTAAACGTGATTCTTTGCCTGAATTTCTTTGAAAATGCTGATTTGGTTATATTATCTGCGACAAATTGTACCGAACTCGGGGTAATATCAAAATATTTAGCAGCCGCGTTTATTGATTATATATTTTCCAGTATCTCCTCGCAAAGTATTCTGACTCTGTGTAATAGGTTAGATAGAGTTATTTTTTCGATTTCGATCAATATGATCGATCACAAGTCCGTCTTCGATGACTCCATAATGACATTCGAATACGAATCTATAAAATAGATAATTTTTTTTCCCAGCTCTAAACATGAAATACCCAGTATTACTAACAAAACCAACTGGCTTTTTCAGTCGACAGTGAAATGCTTCATAATTCTTGATGATAGGGTGTTTCACAAATTCATTTTGCTCCATTTATATAATAATATTATTAGTCTAAATTGTTATTTTGAAAACCTGGCGAGATAGTCTTCGGCGGTTTTTATGGGAGACTCGACATTTTTTTTTATCACAATATCGTTTCAGCTCTGTATATTTTTTACCACCACATTGCACACATAACCGTGTTTCTCCTTTGATTCCAACACCACATTGCAAGCACGGTTTTGGTCCTAGACTTCGACGTCGAAAACTTTGCATGTGGTAACCACATAATTCATTTACGCATGCGCGGTTACACGGAGTTGTAAATCCTATCATTAAGCAACTGCCGTTAATTATTTGTTTGTATCATTATATATAATTAAAGTTTAATTAAACACATATTTGCCTTAATTATAATATGGAGGAATTGGCCGCAATTAAGCCTTCTAGAGCTAGATTTGATCTTGACAAACTGCCAAAAACAAAATTTAGTTTTTCGATGCAAGATTTGGCGCTGATGAACAACGATATAACTGATCGTATCAACGAAGCCAAGAAGTATTTTCGCGACGATGGTGCAGCTTATACGTGGTCAACATTTAGTATTAGAAATGTTGTCGATGCTACAATGAATTATTCGCGAGCAAGAAAGATTATTAACTATCTCGCTGATCAGCGATATATTATTCTAATAGAATTTAATGTGCAGACAGACGACGAAGTTTGAATTATCCGTGACAAACGTGACCCTGTCCGCGTGACCGTTGGAAATAGCATCGTCACGTTGAATAAAAATTCCAAACCAGGTACGCTGACCGGCATTGACAAACCATATTACGAACGAGAGTTTCCTGTGACTGCAGTTGTTTATGCGTTATATCCGCCGATGAAACTATCAAGGATAAATTGTAGCTGAGCGAGTTACAGAACATTTCGCAGTAGCGATAAGTGGAAACGGTTTAACGGAAAATCGAAGTGAAAAAATAAACACATGAGCAGAAAAAGTTAAAGATACCGGAGCGTCTATCAGCGACGTTGATGAACTAGAAAAAAATTAAAATTTCCGATTACGGTGAAGACATTAACCGGAGAGACTTTATATGCGCTGAAATGCTCAAAAACTGGAACTCCGATAAAATCATTGATCATAACGCGCATGCATGGACGTCAGCGTTGATGATATTTCCACGAAACAGAGTAGTTAAATTTTACAACGACGTTATGTTTGATTTTATCAACAATATCAGTAAGAGTGACCCTGTATCTGTGTGGTTATTTCGAAGTGTCGATGATGGAAATTACGATCAGTTTGTGCGGTCTAGCGGAGAAATTTATCTTGCAGAATCACTCCGCGAAGAAATGAAAAATCCTGCGCTGAAATACATGAATGATGTTGAACAATTACTGAATAACTGTTTTACCGTTCCATCAGTTGCTGCTCACTTTGCTCAGGAGAAAAATTCATGGAAACCTACAAGATCGGAATTTCTTGTTAATACACAACTAAGCTGCGTCGAATACGGACACGGCGGATTATAGAATACCTGGTACGATTATAACGACGTTGTATCCATTGACATGATAGCGTGTTATCCTGGAAGTTTTCTTGGATACGGAGAGTGTTCTGAATACTTTAAAAGATTTGGTCATCCAACACACACGATGACAAGCGTTGCAATAAATAGACCTTCATCCGATTGTTTATGCGTGGTTTGGAAGACATTTCTCAGAAAAACACTGGGCTCCTATTTTGTTGTTACGATATATGATTGATGTAAAAATATTGACATTGTTACGTGTAAGTGGCGCGATAATATCGTATCGTCCGCAGAAACAAGTTTGGTTGCCAGAACCCGATAAATTTGATGCAGAAAGTGATGTCAGTGAAAAATTTGCTGATCTTGACGAGGATGAAGTTGTTAAACTTATTAATGTTTTATCCGGATACCGCAGCGAAGACAATGAAAAAATTGCAAAAGATCTCGGCAGAAAAAATAATCGGTAAGTTTACTCAGGGTGGTGCGTATGATCATAAACGAACGTGTACCAGGTTGATCATGGACGATGCAGAACTCGATTTTATAATTGCAGATACAACGGAGAGAAATATGTTTATAAACCGAAATGATGTTTATTTGTCTGACGGAACTAAATTAGGTACAATTGTGAGTTACACCGATGGCAAATCACCGCAAATTACTCATTTAAGATCTTCGATGCTCGTGTACGTTTCAATAAACTTATTATCAATGATAAACAGATTTGTTGATACCGCGGTCAGTGTTGCCACGGATTCATTCTACGTAAACAGAAAATATTTAGATTCGCTAGGTGAATTACTTGGCACTGGTGAATGGGATCATGGAGAATAAAACGCGAAAACATGTTCGGATATTCTGAATCTGCCGACGTTGAAATTGCGGAAAAGTATTACAAGAATAACAATCAAATAACAGCATCGACAGCGCCATCTGTGTATGATCCTGTAGCCAGGCATAAAACCGTGTATCTTAATAGATGTGGAGGTTCTGGTAAAACAACACGTGTGATTGAATTATTTCGGAATTTTGATATGATTGTGCAGACGCCCACACACAGATTATTATCTGGGACGAAATTTGGACAGTATCGCTACAAGTATTAAAAATGTTTCTTTATTTGCTGTTAACAAAAAATACAGCTGTGATAATGTGTGGCGATCATGGTCAACAACCACCTTTTATTTTACAGTCTCCACACAAATGGTTAAAAACATTTGTAGATTATTACGAAGAAATAAATGATGATCATAGAGCTATTGATGAACCTCTGAAAGAATTTTAAAAATTAATCAGGTTATAGCCAGATAGAATACAGTGCGAAATAATGCGTGGAGTAATTCAAGAGACGTCCATGAATGATTTTTGGAATTTGTGGAGATCAAATGATTTGATTGTCACAAGTAGAAAGATAGTTTGTGATACACTTCAAGAGAAATTATTTCTGCGTCACAAGGAAAGATTTCCAAATCTACCTGTACCGTTGTGTTATCGACCAGCAGATACACGGCTGCAGAACATTGAAGTTGAAATTCCGGGTGGTGGTAAACAAAAGCTTGTACTAAATGATATTGTCACAGTTCCTGTCAGTGCTGTTACGAGCGCGTTACGCATGAATAAAACTCCATGGAAGTTAGGATACGCTATAACGATTAATGCATCATAAGGATTAACTATTTCTGATACAAATATTTGGACTATTGATGATCGGATCGAGTGGTCAAATTTAGTTTATCTCGCAGTGTCTCGAGTCAGAAGAATATCTCAGCCGCACAGGGTTATTGTAGATTGCGTAATAACCGAAGAAATCACTGATGATGTAAATAACGACTTCGTCGTCATCAAGAAAAACTTATCTGGGTATCGACAATCTGACAAAAAAAATAACCGCGATTTTGACCTCGACGTTGAATTTATCATGACACTGAAACAACGACAGAATAATCACTGTACAAGTTGTAACTGTAATATGTTGTGGCAGTATTTGAATAAAAAAATAATCCAAGACAGTTTGCCGTTGATAGAATTAATAGTAGTTTTGGTCACACACTCGAAAATGTTATGCTGACCTGTCTTGAATGTAATCGACGTAGGGATGCCAGTTTACAGAAGTGAACGCGGTGGTAATTGTTTGTCTTCAGGAATTGCTTGTAATTGTTCGCGTACAAATCCACGTTGAGGAGCAGTTGAATCTAGTCTATAAATTGCAGGTCTACCTGTGGATTTAACCACGCTGGAAATTTTATGTGTGGTCACACTCCAGATAGGACCAGTTGCTCTTTTTCTATCCCCTTCGAGTTCACCGGGTTCATATAAATATCTTACAGTCACATTACCTAACACTGGCTGTTTTGAAAAGTCACGTCGTTGTACAGGTATATGTTTCTTTGTAATCGCGACGGTGGGTTTCATAGAAGTTGCAAGAGTAATTTCATTATTTATCGCAGATATCACACTTGGTAATCTTGCAACCCATTCGCGAGATCTCGTATCTGCCTGCATTTTTTCCTTCGCATACTGGTATCCAAAAAATCTCTCAGTAAGTGTTCGATTAAATCGTTCAACAATTGCCTGATCACGATGAATTGCGGTATGTCCTCGTCTGATTTTGACATTATGTTGCTTCATCAACGATGATACTGCACCAAGAAATTCTTTGCCAGGATCAACCTGTAATAGCTATGGCCATTGCAAGGGTCCTCGTTGATAAATTCATTCAAACGCAGATGCAACTTCAGTTGCTGTTTTAGTTGATAGTGGTTCTGCTTCTTTATACCTACTTGCAACGTCAACGACAGTTAACGCGTATTTGTATGTGCGTGATCGACGTCTACCAATTTTAATAGTATCGTGCGATGAAAACAAAATATCTGCTTGATGAACTTCGTTGGGAACGCTGACATCAAAATACGCGTACTGAATTATTTTAGGTGGATGTAAATAGATTTGCCATATTGCCTGTCGTGCTAACCAATTTGCAGCAACAACACGTGAGACTTTTCCTGCTTCAGCAAGTTTGCTAATCGCTGCTTTACCTCTCCAATATCCTCTTGGACTGTAATAAACATATTCCATTATTATGATAATAATCAGTTGATTAATTACCACCCCTAGCGTTAGTTTACCTTTCATCGCACATTTTACTAGGAAGCTAGCAAGTTTTTCTCTGAGAGATTTATCAGGTACAGAATTTAACGCATGAATCAACTTCACATCTGCGAGGTGCCGTTGTTGTAAATCTTTGCTTTTATACGCAACATCATTAATATGACACGCTTGATCAGTTGCGTTTATTGGATACTCTCCAGGTTTTGGTTGGTCTTGGTTATCGAGTCGGATATTAAGACGAGTTCCAGGACCACAGTAATTATAGCCAGGCAGATGTTTCTCACCAGGGTATTTTGCCCATGGAGTTCCTGGTGATTTTCCCAGCAAAGTAGCAATATCACCACCGGTGTTTGTTTTCAACGAAATAAATCTAAATTTTTTTGTGCCACATAGCTCACATTTATTTTTAGTTGTCACTGTAGTTAATCCACTAGTTGGCGTAGGCGCTCTACATCGAACACAATTTAAATCCATGATATAAATTATTATGGATATAACTGACTTCTCATCGACACGAGCGCGTGAGGCAGTTAAACATCATCCAGCACTACCAAATTCTATAAGGATGATAATAATTGGACCATCTGGGTCCGGTAAAACACAATTATTACTTAATCTGATAATGAGATGGCTCAAGTAGGATAAGTTGTGTTTAGTGGCACCATCTGTAGATGATCAACGATGTTATGAAGTACTTAAAGATTTTAATAAAAACGCAGCGTCGTTGTATGAAGATGGTAATGATGTTATTGACTTTATCACTGATATTGATGAAGCTCCATCTGTGGATTATCTCGATGGTCGTATTAATAATCTCGTAGTATACGATGATATTATGCTGGACAGACAAACAAACCCAGCTAGGATATTCTCAAGAGGTAGACATAAAACACAGACGTGATTTATGTTACCCAGCGGTATACACAAATACCAAAAGTGATCAGAGATAACTAATATTTTAGTTGTATTTAACGGAGTTGATACACACACGTTACGAAACATTGGTCAAACTTGGTGTTCAGGGGATATGGACATGATTAAATTCAAAAACTTCTTTGCACAAGGTATCGTGTTGGTCTCGATAAAATTTTTGGTTGACACCACAGCAGCAGAGATGCTGACGACAACACGTGTGTGTGCCTAAAATTTCAAAAAATACGTCAGCGCGGGGTAAAAAAAGGATCATTGGATCTGTTTCCCATTGTATCGGAATATAGTCGGTTAACTGATTCGGTTTACGATTATTGACCTTATTTTTTAGTCTTCGTAGAACCCTTTTTTTTTGCAAACGGAACCCTCTAAAAAAAAGTTGTAGGGTTCAGCCTCTCTGCTGCTACTGCAGCAATTGATTATGGCACTGAAATTCATCTTTGGAAATAATAATGCAGGATGGTTGTAAATGGTACACAAGCTACCTATGCCTTAGCTGATGAAGAACTCGGTCTCTTTGGTTTGGTTGTTGAAGCGGAATAAGGATTTAGCCACGGTTACGATGATGATATTAACAATACAAGAACTGATGAAAATTAATCTTCATTCTTTGAATGTAAATGCTCTTAACAATAAAATCTTGGATATGTTATTTGTAGAGTTTGTTATGTTGAGTTTACATTACATTTATCCAGTCATCAATTTAAGGATAGTATAAATAATTTCGTTTATTGATTTGAACAATGACTTTTACACATTTAGGGAAATTTAAATCTGTTTGATTATTGTGAATGGACTACATAGCAGTACCTGGTATTCATCGCTATAAATCTTATATAATTTAGTACAACTGAGATAGGCTTGTTTACATGCTACACATACATATGTTTTGTTTTGTATATTTTTAAAACTCTTGCATAGTTTCTGATGCAGTTCAAAATATTTTTGGAGAAAAAGGTTTAATGAGGAAGAATATTGAATCTAAACATATTTTGACAGCAAAGGCAGCAAAAGTATATTAGATTACATATTTGCATCATCATACGTTTTCTTATAAGATTCTGGTTTTGTTTCTACAGTTATAAATAATGAAGAACATGCTCATTTATCTAGTTATGAGTGTTTTGAGTTATCTCCCCTAAAACACAATCCTATTATGACTACTCTGGCTTGGTCGCAATGTAAATGGATATTACAACATACAGAAGAGTCATATAAACATTGCTAAGTTACCTCCCCATGAATGCACAAACTGTAATGATTACTATGTGTTGACAATGACGTAAATGGATATCATAACATGCAGAAGAGTCGGAATAATAGTGTTGAGTTACTTCCCCTAGAGCACACACTTTCTATAATGACTACTATGCCTTGTAATTGAATACCATAACATGCACCAGTCATAATAAATAGGAATATAACTATTACTCATCAGAGAATTTATGAACCAAATTCACAATATTGAGGGTGATAATGTAATCATCGTTCCCCTACAAGAATGGTACTAAAGGCGAGAAAACAAGTATTAAAATTAAATTTGTTCAATCAAACTATCCCCAGTTACCAACATAGTGGGAAATTCAACTTGATTATATTAAAACTAAATTTTACTTTCAGAAACAGGATACATAATAAACTTAGAATTTTTCTAATGTATAAATCATACAGATTGTATTCAATCTATCCTTCTAGAAGAAAATGGAAATGAAAATACTGGTGCCATATGATATTGTAATTTAGATTTTCAGGATTAGTAATCATGAATTTATAAGCTAAAGCCATTACTGTTTAATAAAAGTCTTCAAGAAGGTTTTTTTCAGATTCATGGGAATTATTTGTCTATTGAAAAAGGTTGGGAATAACGAGGATCTGAACGACCATCCTGCAATAACTCCTTGAAATTAAAGGTTAAAAGTCAAGGTGACTGAAAAAAGAAAGTAGTCTGTATAATAGCGAATAAACTATTGATTTTTGGCCTCAAAGCATCAAAGGCCAAGGTCACTCTCACTGAAAGAATATAAAAGGGCTTTTTCACAATAACAATATTTATACATGCCATATCTGAACCAAACTTTGTGGAAATCTTTAACTTGTAGTGAGTAAAAATCGTTTTGATTTTGGAATCAAATGGTGAAAGGTGAAGAACACTGACTAAAGAAAGGTGGTTTCTGCACAAACAACTCAAGTTATCTGCATAAAATTCGATTAAATATGGTGTTGCCATATCATGTACTTTTTGGCACACTTTATGTGCTTTATTGTTTCTTTAAGAAAACGTACTTACATGATAACTTAAAAGAATGATTAGATCCATGTATATATTTTAAAATCATGTATGCATGCTAAGAATAGTAAAGAAGGATAATCTAAGATTTCCTCTGTAAGACATGTTTTGATGATTTCTAGCTGGTAAAATTGAAAGTGGTGCCTATCACACATCCAGTATGGCAGTAACAGAGATCTTATTAAAAATCATGTTATCCATACTCTTCCTGAATGGACGGTTATATCAACATGAAATTTCCACAGAAAGACTTCATATGATGTCTTGTTTGTCCGAAATTAAAATAATGCTTATCTGACGTCCAATATGGCTTCCGCGGCAACCATCTTGTAAATCTTGTTATCGACATACCTATTAAAGGGAAAGTCATATTGACATCGAATTTTCAGCAGAAAGACTCCTGTGATTGTTCTAAATGAATATCGTGCCGATTTGATTTCCAATATGAATGTCACAGCAGCCAGTTTTAAAATTGTATTATCGCTTAAGATGAGATCATATTGATATGAGGTGAGGTGCTCACCATACTCCTTCTTGTGATGATGAGGTGATTCTAAAATAAATATGTGCCGTTCGTACATCCAATATGGCCGCCACAGTGATCATTATGAATGCTTATTATTGCTATTGATGGTAATATGAAGATGGTATTTCACCTGAAAGACTTCTTGTAATGTCTACTTGGTTCGAAATGAAAATGAAACCGATTTGACAAAGTCATATTGAGATCGGGCTTTCTCGTCTAAGACGTCTTTTTGGTTCAAGCTGTAAATGGTGTCGATATGATATCCAATGTATCCACTACAGCAGTCATCTTTAAAACCTTGTTATCACTGCTCCTCCTGAACAAAGAGACAGTCTGGCATCTGCTATCTGGTTGTCACCATAATACTCTTATCAAGGTCATAAACGAAAATACTGCCGCTCGTACACCCTATATTACTACTGTTATCATCTTGAAAATTTTGTTAGCCCTATCTTTTCACGAATAGGTGGTCTTATCAACATTTTTTCTTTTCCCTCTAAACCTTCTTATACAATCTAGTTCGCCCGAAATGACGATTGTGTGAATCCGAAGTCCAATATGGCAGTCATATTAAAATAGTGTTATGAATACTTCTCCTGAATACATGGTTATATCGGTATGGTTTTTCATTGAAAGACTTGTTATGATGACTAGTTGGCTGTAAATGAAAATGGTGCCAATGTGACCTCCAATACTGCGATGCAATGGTCGTTGGAAAATCTTTCTATCGCTAGCATTCTGGAAGGCGGCCATTTTGAAAACTTTGCTATTACTGCTCTTCCAAAATAGATGGTCATACCAACAGGGGTTCCAGAAGACTTCTTATAATGTCTTGTTGGTCCGAAATGTGGTACTGATCTGACATCGAATATAGCCACCAATGTGCTATCTTGAAAATTTTGTTATCACTACTCCTCTTATATTTAAAGTGAATTTGACTTAGATTTTCATGAAAAGAGATCCTATCTTATCTATTTGGAAATTTGATCCGAATGGATGGATATATCAACATGGTTTTTTCATCATTAGACTTATTATGATATCCAGTTGGTCCTAAATGAAAATGGTACCAATCGTGCATCCAGTATGGCTTCATTGATGGCTGTCTTGAAAATCTGATGTCGCTATTCTCCTTTAAAAGGATGATCTTACTGACATACAGATCTGACCAAAATGCATGTTCTTATCTTAAATGAAAATACTGTTAATCTGACATCCAATATGTATCGCGAATACACGACAAGCAGTGTGGAAACGAGAACTTAAAGTATTAATAAAAAGTCAATAATACAGAGACAACCACCGCAAGCTTCATATATATGGAGAGAGTGTGTGTCCCCAAAATCCGTTATAATTTACAGGTATATTTTTATGGATTTCGTGTGCTCTTTAAAGAACATTAAAGTACTACTACTACTACTACTAAGAATGATAAAAGAGGGAAGCAATAGAGGAATGATAATGAGTAATACGACGATGAGAAAAATTGATCTTAGGAATATTACAATCACGTAAATAGAATTAGAAGAAGAAGAATGGTTATGGCGATTACAATGCAGATGACAATAGTACTTATAAGATAATGATAAAGTGGATGGGGATGATTATGTAGTTTCTGTTGATACTGATTGTTTGTTGCTTTGATGCTCATGATGACAGTGGTATCAACATTTTTTCTTCACAAATGGAACCGAAGTTTCGAAAATCTAGCATTGCAAATGACTTTTCACCACAGCATTG
Source organism: Megalonaias nervosa (assembly GCA_016617855.1). Taxonomy (NCBI): domain Eukaryota; kingdom Metazoa; phylum Mollusca; class Bivalvia; order Unionida; family Unionidae; genus Megalonaias; species Megalonaias nervosa. Next base: position 27,422 of record JAECUM010043630.1, read on the forward strand.
TCAAGGCCATCTTTATGTGAAAGTAATTTTGTTATATGACTGTTAAATATGCATTCCTTTCACGAAATAGCATTGTTATCTACAATGTTCTAATGACACACAGTTGTGTTTCGGATGAACTTCTCTCTGCATGAATCCCCCTGCAGGTCCGGGGTTGTAGAATTGATCCGACGTGCCTCGCTACGTGTCGTAAGAGGCGACTAAGTAGAGGCAACCAGTCTGCCGTGGATTGCGACCCGTGTCGGGGGAGGAAAGGATCCTGGTAGTTGAACAGAGGCTTTCCAATGCAATACGCTACATTGGCCTCTACTTCTTCTAGACGGGTGGTCGGGATGGGACCGGTGTCGATAAATCGGCTGGTCACGCCGAGCCCTAGGAGGTCTATACTTACTCGCACTCTTTCTTTATCTTTCTCGTTGTATCTCATTTGATACCGCCGTAGACCCTACATTCTATCCCTTTAACTTAACTTTCCCTTTCCCACGTCTTAGAAGACTTCCTAGAAGGCGGTGGCTCAACGGGTCAATCGGGATGTAACTTTACCGACTGGGTATATCTTACGGGATGAATCAGGAGGTGACTTTGCCTACTGAGTATAGCATCTGTTTATCCCTGGCACTTGAAAAGTGTCCCATTGTTGAGCTCCTTGGTGGGCGAGGAGCACGGGTGCTGAATTTTAAACACACCAACATGGAAAATTCCCCCCAAAAATCAACTAAAACGCACCAAAACTGGATCTGACTCAGATGACGAACCATGTAGTGTGGATTCATTTCCACTCTTCATGGTGATACAGTCTAAAGATGCCTCAAAACCGCTTACTGTATTCTCTCCGTTTGTTATTGAAAAGACATTTACGGGATTGATTGGTACACCAAAAAGTGTTAAAAAGTTGAAATCGGGCTGCCTACTTGTGGAATGTGAGCGACGAGGTCAAACAGAAAACATCAGGAAAATGAAAACTTTCTTCGATATTCCAGTGGCCTCGTTCGCCCACACAACACTCAATACGTCCAAAGGCGTGATTCGCTGTCGTGACTTGGCTGGAGTCAGCTACACGGATATCATTGAAGGGATGAAAAACGAAGGTGTCACTGCAGTCCGTAGAATAGGTATTAAACGTAACAACAATCTGCAGGACACCAACACCATTATACTCACCTTCAGCAAACCAACAGTACCCAGAGTGGTCAAAGTTGGCTTTTTGCAAGTGAAGGTTGATGTATACATTTCAAACCCACTTCGATGCTATAAGTGTCAGAAATATGGCCATCATGAAGACCGCTGCTCAAAAAGCCAAATATGTGGCCGATGCGGAGAACATTCGCAACAGGAATCTGAGTGTAGAGCAACTCCGCAGTGTGTCAACTGTGGAAAGGAGCACCACGCCAATTCGAAGGATTGTGATACCTGGAAACAGCAGAAGGAAATACAGAGGGCAAAATACACAGCGAACATTCCCTATCCAGAGGCCAGAAAGCTTGTACAGGCAAAATCATCCCTTTCTGGCCCATCCTTCTCCACTGTAGTGAAAAACAATCCCAAAGCAACGAAGGACGCTCAAACACAGGCAGATCCACCCGATTCAACATCAATCTCTAACACACACCATCACCAAGCACAGAAAAACATGGCATCTACTCAAACAACATTTAATAATACCCAACCACCGAAATCACCAAGGAATAAAAACAGATCTCAAGGAAATAGGCAGCACAAGGGGTCAGATGACCCCATCAAACTCTATAATAGGTTTGGAGACATTGAGAGCATGGATGCAGAAGAAACTGCTCCGTGTTCTCAAGGTGGCTCCAGACCTAAAAAAAAATCATCCCCGTAATTCCTCCAGAGAAATAACCATACAGATTGTCTCCGCGAAAGGTCTAACCTACCTCCACAATCTCTACTCTAAACTTATAATGAAGAACACCATCATACAATAGAACTGTCGAGGACTTAAAGCCAATTACAATGATATTCTTCTGCTATAAACGAATATGATCCTGCAATACTATGCCTTCAGGAAACTTTTGTAAAAGATACGGATAAGATCACACTTAAAAACTACTCCCTGTTTAACACCTGTTTTCAGAATATTAACAGGGCCTCAGGAAGAGTTTCTATTGCTGTGAACAATAGCGTCATCCTTTTAAGCACAAATAGCGTCATCCTTTTAAGCACAAATTTTGTAAGTCATTGCTGTAAGTGTCACTCTACATCGAGTGATTACCTTTTCTTCTATTTACATACCACCAAACACCAACATACTACCAAATGAATTAGACAACTTTGTTCAACAACCTCCCGCACCATTTGTTTTACTCGGCGATTTTAATGTCCATAACATTTTATGGGGATCAAACTACATAAGCGACAGGGGCAAAAAGGTTGAAGATTTCATTACTAGACACGATTTGTGTCTATATAACACCAAATCTCGGATATACTTACACCCAGAAACGGGTACATACACGTGTATCGACTTGTCAATTTCTTCTCCTTCACTACTTTTGGATTATAATTGGAAGGTCGCTGATGACCTTCACAGCAGTGATCACTTTCCAATCTCTCTTAAGAACACCAACGTTACAATTGATGACGCAATTCCACAGTGGAATTTAAAGAAGGCCGACTGGGCCAAATTTGAAACACTTTGTACAGCTAGGCTTAACAGAAATACCGTCCTAAACGACAATGACCCATTCGACAACTTACTTCCGTCTTAATTGAGATTGCAGAGGAATCCATTCCTAAGTCCTCACCGAACTGTAAAAGAACCCAAAAACCGTGGTTCACCAAAGAATGTAAAGAAGCCATTAGACAACGCCGAGAAGCACTGAAAAAATTAATAATCGTCCAACGCCCGAAAATGTAACTAAGTACCGTATTGTTCGGGCCAAAGCTCGCCGGACGATTAAATAAAGTAAAAGAGCATCATGGAAAAATGTTTCAACTTTAAATTCTCGTTCCTCTATAAAGAAAGTTTAGGACGCGATCCGCAAGATAAATGGAAAGGGAAAACACAATTCTTCCCGACATCGGAAACTAAAATAACAACAATTTCAATACCAAACATGAAATAGCTAATATACTTGCTGATTGTTTCTCTAAAAATTCCTCATCGTCTAATTATTCAGAAGCTTTCCGAAGATTAAAAGCTCAAAAAGAAAGGACACGGCTGAAATTCACATCGAATGACTCAGAAAGTTATAATCAACCGTTTTCATTGTCGGAGCTTATGGAATCTTTAAATAAGGCCCATGATACTTCCGCTGGGCCTGACGATATACATTACCAGTTTTTGAAACACCTTCCAGAACCATCCTTAACAGTTCTTCTGGAAATCTTCAATGATTTATGGATTACTGGTAATGTACCAAAAGTGTGGAAAGAAGCAACAGTAATACCAATTCGCAAACCAGGCAAAGATAGCGCAGATCCTGCCAACTATAGACCCATATCACTGACTAGCTGCGTATGCAAAACAATGGAACCAATGATCAATTCTCGGATTGTATGGTATCTGGAAGCCAACAATTTAATATCTCCTTTCCAAAGTGGCTTTCGTTTTGGTAGTAGCACCAATGACCATCTGGTTAGACTGGAAACATTTATTCGTGACGCTTTTATGAAGAAGGAACATTTAGCAGCGGTTTTCTTTGACTTAGAAAAGGCCTATGACACGATATGGAAGTACGGAATACTAAATGACCTGCAGGATCTGGGTTTAAAAGGCCGTCTGCCCTCTTTCATATCAAACTTTCTCTCAGACAGAGAATTCAAGGTACGAGTGGGCTCCACCCTTTCTGATATGCACGAGCAAGAGATGGGTGTGCCCCAGGGCAGTATTTTATCTGTGACGCTTTTCAACATAAAATAATTACATCACCATGTGTCTGGCTCCTGGTGTAGATTGCTCCTTATACGTTGATGACTTTCTAATATGTTATCGATCAAAACACATGAATGCAACTGAAAGACAACTACAACAAAATATCAACAAGATTCAAAATTGGGCCAATACTAACGGTTTCAAATTCTCGAAATCAAAAATAGTATGTATGCGTTTCTGTCAGTTACGAAGACATCATGATGAACCTAAACTCACGCTGGAGGGAAGACCTATTCCAGTTGTTGAGGAAACAAAGTTTTTAGGTATTATCTTCGACAGAAAACTGACTTTTATTCCACACCTAAAGAACTTGAAAGCTAAATGCTTCAAATCTCTTGATCTACTTAAAGTAGTAGTGCACACTGACAGGGGTGCTGATAGAAGAGTCATCCTCAGTTTATATAGAACGTTTATTCGCTCCAGACTAGACTATGGCTGCGTTGTTTATGGATCAGCTAGAAAGTCCTATTTGAAGATGCTTGACCCAATTCATCATCAAGGAATAAGACTCGCTTTAGGAGCATTTAAGACATCCCCGTGTGAAAGCCATGTCGTTGAAGAGAACAAACCACCTTTATCACCTCGTAGAGAAATGCTGTCCGCACAGTATGCTCTCAGATTAAGATCAGACTCTCTGAACCCTGCTTTTTCGGCTGTATATAAACACAAATACAAACCCTTATACGAAAAGAAACCAAACGCCACACCTACATTTGGCATTAGAATATCATCCAGCCTTGACAGTACCAAAATTGATCTTTCAAAAATTCAGAAGACGTCCGTCTCCGAAACACCTCCCTGGCTACTTAAACAACCAAAAGTATTTTTTACGTTACACGATGGAAAAAAATCGGAGACAAACCCTTCCATCTTCTACAACTCTTATCATGAACTCCTCACCAATTTGAAAACTACACAAGATTTTATACAGATGGATCAAACGATGAGGAAAAGGCTACTGCAACTTTCGTCAGTGGCAAACACACAACAAAAGCTCGCTTGCCAAATGGTGCATCAATATTTTCAGCCGAAATGAGAGCAATAGACCTTGCACTGCAATATATTGAAAACAAACGTATTTTAAATAGCATCATCTTCTCCGACTTACTATCAGTACTTCAGTCACTACATACTAGAAAACTGGAGAACCCATTATTAACCAATATTCTCCTCAAAAATACTAAGCTGAGTACCTCCCACAATATAGTATATTGTTGGTTGCCCAGCCATATTGGCATTAAAGGTAATGAAAAAGCAGACCGCGCTGCTAAAATGGCCATACCCCTTGAACCATCTGATTTTAAAATACCGTATAATGATTTTAAACCTAGTATCAAAGAATCTTTACATCAGAAATGGCAGGCATCCTGGAATGATGCCGTGAATAGCAAACTTCATGCCATCAAGCCAACCCTAGGAGAATGGACTCCTTCTTACAGAGCTGTCCGTAGGGAGGAGGTAGTCATTGCAAGAATTCGAATTGGTCATACTTATTTAACCCACTCCTACATACTAAAAGGAGAAGACCCACCAGAGTGCATATCTTGCAATGAACCATTCACCGTTAAGCACTTTATGTTGGAGTGTTTCAACCTCCAACACACGCGTGATCAGTATTACAATGTGCATGATATTAGGCAGCTCTTTGATGCAGCGAGCATGTCTTGTATTATAGACTTCCTGAAGGAAGTAAACATTTATCATAAGCTATAGGTTTTATGCTATCACCTTGAGCAGTTTTATATGCTATATATACCGTCCCTAAATTTTAATTACCTTTCATCTGTCTTCATTATCATACACCATTTACATTCCCCGTTGATCGGGAAGCTTTATTTATTTATCACCGTTACCATCTTATCGTTTTACTTTCAACTGTTTGGTTTCGTATCGCTGGTCGATACGAAGCCTTTTACAACTTTTAAATGATCAAATATATAACCTTTTGTATGGCTCTAAATAGCCTAACAGTGCTGGTGCGCCGTAAAAATGCAATCAACCAACCAACCAACCTCTCTGCATGTATATGTGGACACATGCATTCTCCTATATAACCCAGGGTTGTCACTTACCTCTCTCTCTCTGTCTCTCTCTCTCTCTCTCTCTCTCTCTCTCTCTCTCTCTATATATATATATATATATATATATATATATATATATATATATATATATATATATATATATATATATATATATATATAAAATCAGCATTTTTATATAAATCATCCCCCTCAAAATGTAAACGATGTTATTCGGTGGAATATCACTATAATGTTCCTTGATGCAGTTCGCGTCAAAATTATTCTGTGTCGCAACGTGAATGTCGCCGCACTGTTCACGAATGTGTTTCACTCTCAGTGGATACTGTCATGTTATGCCATATATAGGTATGCATGAGTGCAGTGTGTATATCCGGTATGCCTTAGTCCAGTGTGTATCCGATATCCGCGAGTCTGGTGTGTGTATCCGGTATTCATGAATCTAGTGTTTGTCTCCGGTATGCATGAGTCCAGTGCATCTGGTATGCGTGAGTCCAGTGTGTTTCCGGTATGCATGACTCCAGTGTGCGTATCGTGTATGTATGGGTCCAGTGTGTGCATCCGGTACTCGACGGACACAATACCACCTTATCCCTACAATTTATTATATAAGGGGGATGCCACTCTCTCATTGCAGGCCTGTTGTTGAAATTTCCATTCCGTATATTTATCATGTATAACGAACATTCTGGTGCATACAAAATTTGAACCCATTAAATGGCAGTTTCGTTTTGAGAAGTTTCAATGTGGTTCATAGAATTTGTTATTGTTGTTTGAAATTTGCTTTCATGAGGTTTCAGTATGGTTCAAAGATTTTGGTATGGCTGTCAATTTTGCAAATTGATGTTTTATCCTGTAAGCGGCTGGAGATGGTGCCCCTGGGTGTTACAATGGCTGCTCCAAGTTTTTTTTATCTATCTTTCGAACGGTCTGCATTCATACAATTTTGGATACGAATGAAGGCTCAGATTTCAGTGAGTTTTGAATTCTTATAGATCAAATATCATTTTGGAGGTTTTTGATAATGACGATGGTGATCTGGGAATAGAGAATTTTGCAATATTTGCAACACTTAGTTTCACCTGTTCTTGGCATGGACAAATTCGTATGTCAAAAGGTGAACTGAAATTGTTTCTGAGTCTAGAAGGCATGGTATTGGCTGCATCACATGCTGAGTTAGATGGATTAGAGAGCAATTTGGTTGTGTACTGTAGGAACATCTTCGTTCATATGAGATAAAGGGATGGTTCATTTGTCTCAGTTTAGAGGCTTTTGAAGGGAATATTCTAAGATCACCCATCCAAAGTCAAAGTCCCTGATTATTCACCGGACAAGCGTTGGCAGGTTAATGAACTAACTGATCCGTACACTGCCGAGTCGTAATCCTGTTCAGATATTCCTATTGACCTGGATCACCGGAACAAGATTTTACGATCTACACCACAATCAGCGTTTGCAACTACCTGCATTAAATCCATCACTTTTCGATCTTTGTTCCTGATATGTCTAATATATATACAATACAAATTAGTTTGCGGTCGAAAATAAACCATATAAATTTGGTTCACTACACAGTAGAAATAAGATAACTTTTCAAACAGAGGTCTGGGACATCATGAATACAATGCAATTGGCAGATGTTCATACAAACAGTTTTGAATTTAAACAGTCTGAACCATTACTTCTGAGCATTTCTGAACTTTATTCAATCCAATAGTATGTATACTCTTTGATCTATATCAATATATCATCCAACTATGATGTGTAGCCAGTTCCTGGAGAAAAGCATTTCACATGGCTGCTACGTTTGGTGCTGAAAAGAGTAAGGGCCAATATCCTGGCTAGAGGCATATATATATA
>JAECUM010043632.1:0-23024 GCA_016617855.1 Megalonaias nervosa
TTTCCCAGCACTCCTTCCCATGAGGTGTGATCTGCGCCAACCCGGGCGTTAAAGTCACCAAGGATGATGAGTTTATCTGTTCTGGGCACGGCAGCAATAGTGGATCTAAGTTCATCATAGAACTTGTCCTTGATCTCATCAGGGTTTGTCAGTGTTGGGGCGTAGGCGCTGACTAGTGTGGCATATCGCCTTCTTGGGAGCGGAAGTCGAACGGTCATCAGACGATCGTTGATGCCTTTAGGTGGGCCGACTGTCTTGTTGACCAGGTTGGACTTGATGGCAAACCCAACTCCAGCCTTGCGACGTTCTTCCAAGCTGCGTCCAATCCAAAAGAAGGTGTAGCCTGCATTTACCTCTGACAGTTGACCTTCGTCGGCAAATCGGGTCTCGCTGAGTGCTGCGATCTGGACTTTGTACCTGTTCAGCTCTCTGGCAATCAAAGCAGTCCATCTTTCAGGCCTTTCAGTCCCGGCACGATCCATGAGTGTGCGCACATTCCATGCGCCTAAGGTGAGAGTTGTCACCTTGATCTGTTTCTTTGTTTTCTTACCGCTGGAGTGGGATCCCCGCCAGCCGCGGTAAGCTGGCCAGGGTAAGATGAAGTAGACAATGTTTAGGACCACCTTTTCTAGTCCCTTCCTCTTGCTGTGGAGGTGAGCAGTGTAGTCCTGAAGAGGGCTGCTCGGATGCTCAGGTGGCTGCCGAACTCCCATGCTACTTCGGTCATAGGAAGACGACCCTATAGCCTGAGCCGCCTGTGTGCAGGGTTGTTACTACGGCTGCCAGTGAATCCACACCTGCCGCTTCGCCACTTCCCCGTCGCCGCAGGACTTGCAGGATGATGGAATGGGATAATGATCTGGTGAAGTCATGACTTGCGCGTGAGAATTGGATTTCAGTGAGGAGGAGTTGCGCACTCGTCGACCTCACTCTCTCGTCTCCGCATATCTGGGTCCAGTGGCAAGACAGAGTCGAGACGGCTGGAGATAGGGGGGATGCAGTGGATGGCCAACAGTGTCTAATGGTGTCTCACTGTGCCCTAGTCGCGTTCCATGTCGCTTGCTGTAACCGCCTTTCTGCCCGTTGACCAGCTGGTGGTTCCTCCGCGCAGTCCGCCGGGTCCAGTCTTCACATGCTTAGGTAGACAAACCTAGATCACCGAGGGTTTAAGACCCGACGGCTACCCTCAACCTGGTTTAGCCGGCCAGTCGAAGCCGTTGCCCGTGGTGTGGCCGCTGCGCATGCTACAGCTACTGGGAGCCACAGGTGAGAGTTGAGTGACAGGTGGGGACCAAAGGTGGACTAGCTACCCCATGGGAGTACGACTGCTACCCCGCCAGAGGTACTACCCCTCCCTGAACACCCCATACACACACACTTTGTATGATATGCAGTTTCTGTAATGTTATATATGCAAATGTCAGAGCATGGACTTCTACCATGACTCTATACTAAGTATACACTGTCTGTTATATGCAGTGTCTGTAATATGTGGTCAGAGGAAGTCTGGGCTACCATATTAGCTAGTTAGTCACATACTGATTTGCTAATCTATGCTTTTAGCTAGTTAGTCACATACTGATTTGGGCCTCAACACATAGTGAGTTCGACAGTCCACCATCCATCTTACTCAGATCCGACCATGGAGTGAGTGAAGTTGAGCTTTCATGCTGCCATCGAGGACATTTTTAGGGTGTTGGCTACTTCAGAAAGCCCTCTGTCCCCTACAGCTACTCTAAAGGATCAGTAGATCTTGATGAGGAGGAAGAGATGGACTTATTGCGAAAGACACCTTCAGTACTATTCTCCTGGCACTTGACAAGAATATAGTAGCTGTTCTTATGTCTGCTCGCCTTCTTTTATAAGGTAGACAGAAGTGCTTCATGCCCATCAGAGTTGGTTTGGAATGTTGTTGCACCTTCTTCATTGTTGGATTTGGCCTCATTGGCACCCATCAGACTCGATGGAGACACCTGGCAATAGCCACATTTTTGAGGCCAGGATTGATAGGGTCATTGACCAGGGCTGCTCACTATGCCATGGCTAGACTTTGACGGGTTCAGCCAATTTACTCCTGATATGATGTGTCACATGCCTGCAATCCATGTCTCTCAAACCTCATCGTACCCTCCCTATCTGGACAACCCTATTTGAGTCACCTTTGCTTTGGAGGAAGAATAGAGGAAGTTCAGAGGCAGGCAGCTCAGGAACTGCTCCTCTACCTCACCGCTCAACCCACATGTGCGACTGGAACCACTCAACCCCCGCCAGTATGATAGGATGTTAAGTACCCTCAGGACTGGGGATCTTCTCAGTAGTTTGTGCACCAATATCAGTCCCTAGGAAGCAATCATACAGAGGCAGTAAGAAACCGAATTTTGAGCTCACAGGATCTCCCTATTCCCTCAGAACGGGCAAGGGTGATCCACATCATTAGGAGGGGCTGCAGGTTTCATTCATCAACAATCTCCCCATCTCTCCCCTCTTCACAGATACACCATCAGATCGGGAGAAGGATGCCTTTCTACAAAAAGAGATACTGTCGCTCATCAAAGGGCAGTGGAGCTTACACAAAGTCCACAATTCCTGGGGTTTTATTCAAGGCTATTTCTTTTTCGGAAAACAAACAGTAAGTTGACACCCATCATTGACTGGAGTCACCTCAACCAAAGATGGAGACAGTGAAATCAATCCACCTCTCTGTTCTATGGGATGAGTATGCCATCTGTCTCAATCTGACCGACACATATTTTCACATCCCTATCTACCCTGTGTCATGAACATTTTCTCTGTTTTTGCTTACCATGAACCAGCTTATTAGTTCAAAGTTCTCCCTTTGGACTCAACATCAGTCCTTGTGTTTTTACTGAGGTTGTGTGGTCACCCTGTTCTGATTGACATCATTTACAATTATGTCAGCAGACATGGACAACACCCTCTGGAAACATATGGTAAGTTCCATTTTACCCCAAGGCAGGAATGATCTCTCTGTTTTAGATCATCCAGGCTTTCTAGTGTATTGGGAAAAGGCAGACCTCCATCCATTCAGAATTTTTCCATCTGAACATGGCAGTTTTAAACTGCCAGAATCTGGTGCGACTTCTTCCAGCTCACATAATCAGAATCGTCAAGCTGGTTGAGTCCGTTCCAACAGGACTTGGTTTCAGTGAGAGAGTTTTTTGCAACTCCTCTGTTTATTCTGAATCAACGCAGCAGGAGACTTGATCCCACTTGGCCATCTTTTTTTTTATGCGGACATTGTGAAGACAATGGTGCTCTTTTTTGCCCCCCCCCCCTTGATCAAACAGTCATGATTATGCCAGAGATTTGATTATTCCTGCATCAGGGGTGCAGCCTAGGTTGACTGACCATGGCAATCCAACTGGAGAAGCTCCATGTGGAAATAATGGTAGGTACTGACACCTGAGCACATGATTAGGATGCCCACCTGTTACTGACCTTCAGTACTCTCAGTGACACATGGGAGGGTGGGGGGGAACAGCCTCTACACATCAACATCCTGGAAATAACGGCTGTCATCAATGCCTTTCACTTCTGAAAAGATTGACAAAAATGGTCCCCATTAGGTCCAACAACTTGACCTATATCCTCAAACGGAGACACCAAATCATGTGACCTTTGTGTTCTGATTTGGCAGTTTCTACCTAGGTGCAACAATCTCCATATCAACATAGAAATCAGACACTTTCTCAGCAGGCTCAATGTCTTGGCTGATGTTCTATCTAGAATTCTCTCCATCGATCAGTTGTCACTTGGATTTGTGCACTATTGGGGTGTCTGATGATCTACCTGTTTGCTACAAGGTGGAATCACAAGCTGCCTACCTTCATCTCTCCAGTTCCAGACCCATAAGCTTGGATGCACTGTCAATTATTTGGGAGGGGTTGTGAGCATTTGCCTACCCTCCAGCAGTGCTGATGCTGAAAATAATCCAGAAGTTACAGGGTAAGAATGGCAAGATGATTCTGATTGACCCTCTCAGATGGGACAAGTCCTGGGTCACCGATCAACTCATTCTAGCAATGGATCTGTCCAGGAAGATTCCAGCCAACCCAAATCTTCTCCAGCAACCATGGTCATGTGTGGTCCTTCCCTGCCTGGATCATCCTTTTCATCTACACACTTGACTCTTATCAAGACAGGCTTGAGACAAACAGTACAGACCTTCCATTGTGGAGAGAATCTTGAGAGCAAGAAGGCCCTCCACTCTGGAGGCTTACAAGGGAAAGTGGCATGTACTCTGGGACTGGTCTCATACCAACAACATTGTCCCTCTGTGTGCTTAATCCCTCAACTGGCCGACTTTTTCTCTGGCTCCTTGAGGAGAAACAGTTGGCCCCAATCGCTGTCAAAGGCTACTGCCCCATGATATTGGTGCATTCTGGCAGACATGTTTTTGGGTATGATATAGACCTATCCCTCAGTCTGTTTCCAAATGGAACCAATCCTGGGTTTTAATGTGGCTCAGTTTGAATCCTTTCGAAACTCTAACCCACACTTTGCTAAAGTCACTGTCATTCAAGTCATGTATCCTGATAGCTTTAGCTTCCACATACAGGTAAAAGAGCTGTTTGCCCTTATGTCAACCTGAACTCATTAGTTCAGATCAGAGGGTTTGGTGGTTCTCTTGAAACAACCAGGTTTTGTAGCCCAGAATAGGTTGTTGTTGTTGTAGGGTTTAATGCCATTTCTCAGCACAATATAGGCTTTACATGGTGGCCAGTATAAATGGTGGAGGAAGAACCCAGGAAAACCCCGGAAAGAACCACCAACCCACGAGAAGCTACTGGCAAGCTTTCTGACATACCCACCTTGACCAAACCCGAGACTCGAATCCATGCAGACAGAGGTGAGATGGCAATGATCTGTAACAGCAAGCGCTTTAGACCACTCGGCCACTCAGGGCCCCCTCCCCCCAATAGGTTAACATCTGTCAGTAACGAAAGAGTTGCCACTCGCTTACTCTCTTCGATAGGCAGGTCAAGAATAACAGTCATGCAAGATCCTGTTAGCTCTAAGGATATCACCCCTCAATCCCTTGCTTCTTGGCTGAAGTGGGTTGTATGCTCGATGTACTCTGACATCTCATCAGATCAGAGTCAGCTCATGAAGATTACTGCTCAGAAACTTTGAGCCATCACTGCAAGCCTCACATTGGAACACAACATTTTAATCCAAGATAAAACAGAAGCAGTCGACTGGCATGTGGCGTCTACCTTCTCAAGCCTTGAATCTGGTAGGTCCAGTGGCGGCAGCAAAGGCGGCCACCAGACCAAACTAGATCAATCAAGATAGCCTGTTAGCTTCACTGGAATCACTGGTGAAATTTTGTAGGAAAGAAGAATTCAGTATTCATCTTCTTAACCATATGACTTTGTTAGGGTCACAGGTCAAGTGATGCCAGGCTGTGTTACTTATGTCATTAGGAGAACTTGTTTGTTGTTCACTTGGGGAATTTAGCTATTCTTCCCTAGAAGGATACCAGAGGTAAAGGTTGGATGCTGCTGTGCAATACTGTAACTTGTCAGTTTCAGCCTAGTATTATGATAGATAACACCATGGCTGTACTTAATATCATTTCAGTGTACAAATTTGCAATTGTATTGAATATTGTTAATACACATTTTTGTGAATATCAGTTTTCATGGTTTAGCCAACAATGTATTCTTGTGAGCACAGAATTTCATGGATCTGGCCAAGGGTTTTATTGTTTTCATTTTACAAAAATCACTGTTCATTGGATCTTTAAATTCATGCTTGATGAAAACCACAAAATCCATGCACATTTTGGTAACTAGTAATATATAAATAGTTCTTTCAGTAAAATTTGGAAACTGATTGAATAATTTCCTTGCCAAAGTTGACAAAACATGGCATTGTTCAACTCATTTCATAAATTTCATTTGAATAGGGCACTCGTGTAAAATTTTCTGTACATGCAAGATTTACATACTCAGATCTGAAATTTATTCTTTCTCTTTGATCATTGAATGTCTTCTACATCTTACCATCAGATTAATTTAATCTTGGGGGGGGGGCACAGTGTAGAAAATGTGCAAATTATTCATCAAGTTTTGAAGAATGATTTTTACATTATAGGTCTGGAGACATAACAATGCACAAAGAGGCTGCACCACCCAAGAACAAGTTTCTAAAAGAGCTGGAAGAAGCTGTAAGGTTCTATTTTGATTTAATAGAGAAATGTAAATTGGTTCAACTTGAATAAGATTTGTTTATTGTTTTGGACAGAATTTAATATATGTGACCCCCACCCAATATATAAATATATCCCTGGATAAACTTGGGTTAGGTACTAATTAGAGTAGTGGTAAACAATGGTAGGTACTAATTAGAGTAGTGCCCCCTTTGCCATGTGGGTTGCTAATCAGATTTTCCAAAAGGATAATTAATCCAGTAGGAATATGACTGATTTATGATGAAAGAATACTTCTTTAAAATTTTGGGAAGTTTTGAAAGAGACATTCTTTTAAAAAAAAAATCAACAGAGCTGTTCAAACTATGCAAACCAAAAAGTTCACAAATTTTTTCTCTACATTAGTAGACAGCAATGACAGTTAGCAGCAGTGACAGTAATGGCAGTTGTAGTCATATGAACACTAACTTTTGGGAATAGAGATATGTTGTGCCCCCTTCTTATACTGTATGTACTTGCTTATAAGTTGAATCCAACAACAAACAACATAGACCCTTATCTGCCCTTGCAAAATGTGCCAGCAAATCAGGATCACTCTTGTTTATTCTTCTGAGTACTCCTAACAAAGCGCATAGACCTAGATCTGCCAGTGCATTATCTGTGCAATTTGCAGTTGGACTTAGTTTATAAGTGAGTATATTTGGTAACTTTTGTGAATTTGGTGGGTAACTGGATTCATGAAAGATAGTTTTTACATTACAGACTTTGATTGTGTATATATATTTTAGTGTTTAAATGTAAAAATTATGAATATGCTTACTTCCTTTTTTATGATAGTACAGTGATGATAATAATTCATGATTTTCCTTAATTTCTAGGACAGCAATCAAGAAAAAGATTCCCCAACAGATAGTACTGAAACTGATGAAGAGAGCTCTGAAAAGGAGAATTCATGCAAAGAAATGGTGGAAAGAAAACCTCAGAGTAATAATATTTTTAAATAGTATTGGTACAGTTGATTTAGTTGATATCTAGTCGCTTGGGTCTTAAAATTAGTTAATTGATAATTATTGATAAATATATATGTTTGGAGAATGACTTAGTTCCTGATATATTTTTACCTTTATATTTTAGTTATATACATTTTACAGAATTGTTAGGTTTATTTTATCTTGTTGTATGTCACATTTACATTTAATTGGAATGCTTTATCTTCCTAAAGCTTTTGTGCAATTCTTTGTTGTTACATTTCAGAACTTTGGATTGGTGCCATGTAATGATTATTGTGCTGAAGTGCCATTAAATTCTAATAGATACATCCATCCCAAAAATATAGTACCTTAATGTCTTCTCTGAATTTTATAATTTGCCAGAAATATTGTGATATGAAGTACATGCATTGATTGACCCATTACTCTAGCCAAATTACCATGTTTATACGAATGTAAGCTCTGTCACATTATTATAATTATCAATTCAACTTGTGTCCGTTCTTTAACCTTGAAAACATTAATAAGCAATAATTTGACTTGGATTAATTTTAAGATAAACACTTATCAGAACTTCAGACCATGGTCACTTTCAGAGAATGACATTTTGAAACTGATCCAAGTCTTTATTTACAATCACATGATTCTTAGATATCTTGAAATAATTTTGTTTTATATGGTTTATATAAAATTAAAGTGACAGTTTTGTACATATATAGATGGAACTGTTTGATTGTATGTACAATTACAAGTTAATGCAAGTTTGCTTGAGTCTGCAGCTTTTTCAAAATTGTTTTTGACTTTCTAATTTTTGTTCCTTTGTGCTGTCAGAGGCTGATGGTAGTCAGAAGGTGTCTGATCACACTCTGCTTGACTTTGACGCAATGTTCAAGGTGTGGTCGGACTTTCTCAGAATCCACTTTCATCCACGAACCATCCAGATAATTGAAGAGTTTCAACATGGAAAGTAAGTGCAACACAGTGATGTTGATGGTAGAGTGTAATATTATGACGGAAAATAAAAGGGCAGTGTCAGAAATGTAATGCAAAGATGTCGAAATGTAATGTATGACAGTGAGATAAAAGATAAGTAAAATGAAAATGGAGCATACAAACATTAGAATAAAGTGTAACTATGTATTATGGAATGTATGACTGAGATAAAAGATAAGCAAAATGAAAATGGAGCATACAAACATTAGAATAAAGTGTAACTTAGTATTATGGAATGTATGACAGTGAGATAAAAGATAAATAAAATGAAAATGGAGCATTCTCACATTGGAATAAAGTGTAACTAAATAAATTGGAAATGTAATTGTCATATGCAATGTCAGCATAACAAAGAAACTAAGTTTTAGAAATTGACATGGATAATCACTTGTATTAAAGGTAGCAGCATGTCTGCCTGTTTTACATGGCCTTCCATTAGATTTCAAGTTGGAGAGTGAGTTGCCAAAGTAAGCAGGGGTTTTGAGGGATCACCCCTAATGGGGAAACATGTTGTTTTTTTTTAAATAGTGGGGTGTAAAGTAAAAGTAGCCTGGTAAATCACCTGGCTCCTGGCTGATAAGGAAAGTCATGTATGTGTGCGTGTGTGTGTATCTGTGTGTGTCCAGATCTTGTCCAACTACTTTTGGAATTTAATGATTTGATCGATTGGAACCTTTGTACAAAATATTGACTTACAGATGATATTCAGTCTTAACACTGAGTGTTTCCAGAGTTATGTAAAATTTAAAGAAGTGCCTTTGACAGAGGCATTTGAATCCACACACATTTTTTCCTTTGTTGTTTAAATATCTTTATGCATGGTATTAACATGTTCAGTACTTTATTGTAGTATCTCCTATATATTTCAGTGAGCATCTTCCATTTGATGTTTTTGGTTGTGGGCAAGAGGCAGCTTCAGGTGACACCTTTATAAATGAATGGGAGGACAGGCTGCATTTCTTCACTGAAGAATGTGATAATTTGGAGGTATTTAAAAATTTTATCCTTGCGTTCTGGATTTTTTAAATGTTCCATATTTACTTACATTTTCAGTTGGATTTTATTTGTAATTGGGATAATGAATTATAAAGTACAAAGAGTTCACTATGCATCTTAGTGCACTCTTTTGACTTTGGGGTCAAGATCACATGCATAGACAGTTTGCTGTAAGGCTTATCAAAATTCACCATTATTCATGTGTTACCAGTTTATGCGCATTTCATGGTTATTGTATATGCTCACATATAAGCTTGTTTGC
Organism: Megalonaias nervosa; assembly: GCA_016617855.1. Taxonomy (NCBI): domain Eukaryota; kingdom Metazoa; phylum Mollusca; class Bivalvia; order Unionida; family Unionidae; genus Megalonaias; species Megalonaias nervosa. Next base: position 9,416 of record JAECUM010043632.1, read on the forward strand.
ATATAAGCCGACACACACCCACCCAACTGAATATGTAAACCATGAAAATGTGCGTGACCTGAGCATAAGCCGAAACACAAGTCCTGGACGACATCACAAGATGCACACAGTAAGATCTAAATGCATTTATTTCGACAAACTTATATTAGCAAAAATTATGTGTATACCTCTTGCAGGGTTGGCGTGTATGATTATTATATGGAAGTGTTATAAGTTAATATAATCTGTTTGAAAAGTCAATTAATGTATTTAAATTTCTGTTTTCTTATTGATTCTGCCTAATTCAGATTTGTGTATAATTTGATCAGAAGATGACAAAAATTGAGCATTCACAGGTTACTGTAACAGTGCCTCTCCCTTCTGACTCAAGCTCATTATTGTTTGTCTGTGCATTATTGCATTAGAATTTTATATCAGTGCACCAGTAATTATGTTTTTATTTGCCTTGTAATTGTAAATACGTAACTCATTAAAATGTGATCCCAGTATAACAAAAACGAACAACAGTTGGGTTTGGTTCAGTGCTTGCATTTAGGCTATTGAGCATATTTACATAATGGTGCCACCACATGTACATTGTAGGTTTGAACATGCACTGAATAAAGTACATCCCTTGGATTTGAATCATAGGCATCACTGCATTAAATTTAATCTCTCCAAAATATAAGAATGAAGTTTCAGAAATAATGCTTTATTGTAATACTCTAAAAACTGAGTTCTAGTTTGCTTTGATGTAAGTGACCTTAAATCCCATTTACACAGCTACAGTAATCGTGTTAATATTATCAAGGCAATTGCACATCATAATACTGGTATAGCCACCAGACAAAATTTCCTCTGTGCCCAAGCCAGTTTCAGTTTAGCGATTAACTGGCCTGAATTGCTATCAGAAAACAAAAGACAATTTGCTAACTATAAATAAAGTATATGGCAAAACAACCAGCTTTCCAGTGGTTGGAAAATTATGATTTTGTTCAGCCAAAACACAAAATTAAAATAGGATGATAATGATCTTAGTCGATCTATATTCAGAATTTTAACCTTTATTATTATCATTCTTTCATGAACATGTAACAAGTAAGTGAATGCATGCTGATTATGTGCCTTGTACAATTAAATGTGTGTACCTTTTCATAAAGATCACCTCAATTTGTAGGATTGCTTATATCGTTGAAAAGTGTAACGTGTGAGTGCATGAATCAAAATTACTGAAACAGCTATGTATGTCTAGCTGAAATTTGATCTGGAAAGAATGTGATTTGGTAAAAACAACAGATAATTTTTAAAAAGTTTATTGACATGGTTATTTAAAGTTCTGATTTTGTGTCAATCTTGCCAATTTTGTCGTCACATTTTTCATGTCTACAAGTATTGGGACACTGAAAATGTTGCATTTTTTTATGCATATAAGTCTTGGGACATGGAAAAAGATAATTCTCTTTTCTTGTCTCAAGATTTACAGGCATTATTTTAGTCTACCCCCAAAAATTCTAAATTTTCAAGTTTAGTCTTTGTTCTGCGGACAAGCCAACCCCCCTCCCCTTCTTCTAGGCTTTTATTTCTTCCTAAATTATTTGGTTTATATGCAGGTATATACGGTACTTAAAACCTTGAATTTAAAGACTCAAGATAAGTTTTTTTTCTGTGAAAGCAATAAGACTCCATTAACTAAGTACTGATGAATAAGTAATTTTTTGCACAACCAACAAAAATAAATGAATTACCAGTAAATTTTGCATCACCCCTTCATGAAGTAAAGCATAAACATCCTCATCACTTTCATTTGTTTGTACATGTATTTCCATAATTCCACATAGATCCTATTCATACATGGGATATTTCATTGTAAAGCAAAGACAAATTATTCTCTGACACACTTGATGTCATCTTCAACCTTGATCACAGAAGATAAAGTTTTGAATTCAGAAAGGTTTACAGCAATGTGTTGAGTAGTCTCGGCATGATTGTCATTATTGCTCAATTTGTTCATTCTGAAGTTCAGAACCCTCCATATCCCAAACTAATTATTCGCTCTCTTTAACTAAAATCTTGTAACTTTGTGACTGACTTTGTGACTTTGTTGATTGATGGGCATAGCTGATTTTATAAAATTTTTGACAGCATTTAAATATTTCCAAGTAGTTTTGATGGTCTAGTACTCTTGTTAAAAAATATAGGTTTAAATAACTTTGTGGGTGTATATGGTGATAAGTTGGACAATTAATGAAATTAGTGTCAGTTGATTTTATGCCCTGCAATATTCTTTGGAGGGAACATATAATGTTACCAGCATCTGTTTGTCATGTAACATCATGTTGTGTCCATTGCAGATTTTGTTTTGGCTTAGTGACTTTCAAAGGAGTTAATGGATTGACATCAGTTACAATATGAGGCTTTATATTAAAAGACTTTGGTAAAATTTGATTTTCACTATCATTCTGACAAAATTTGATCAAGTGACAGCAATGTTTGACTTAAAACTTTGCATTGTGTATTGAGTTAGTTTTATGGCATTTGCACTATATTTGTTTTGGCATCCATGTCCTGAGGACATGTGTCAAGTTTTTCTTATTAGCTTCAAGACTTATAAAAAATACTTTAGTAGCAACTTCTTTAGTGTCCTTAATTAATTAATTAATTAATTATATTAATTAGCAGTTGAATAATAATCTCTTTGCCCATACACCCAACATCATTTAGGTCCACTAATTGTCATCTATTGCTGCAGGAATCACTCTGCCTTCTGACTGTATTGCATTAAAGTTGGACAACATTCAGTAGACAGATTCTGATATTAATTTAAAATAAAACTTGCCTTTGATTTCTTATACTTAACAGTTTTATTCTTCATTAAAAACATGTTATTTCCATTCTGATGACAGTAAACAGGGTCATTGTTAAGCAATTCAGGGATTTTATTCAAATATTTTCCTAAGTTTCATTGTCAGGTGGCCTCAATCCCAGTGTAAAATATATTTTAATATTATAATTTCAATATTTTAGTCAATTAGCTCCTAAAATTTTCCCAGTTTATAATATATTTTTCCTGAGACCCAGGCCCATTTCCCCGTAATGAAAGGAAAACCCCTGCAATTTTCCAACATTCACTTTTTTTTTTCTGTTAAAACTACTGGTAGTACTGCAATGTTAATCAGAAAAACCACTGAATTTTCTCTGCAGGGCTTTCAGATTATATTAGATACCCATGATGCATTTGGAGGATCTGGTGCCATGCTGCTTCAGTACTTGGAGGATGACTTTGGCTCCAAAGGAAGGCTAACCTTTGGTGTCACTCCAACTGCATTACCAGATGATGTAAGCAAAATTATTTTAATGAATTAATTTGTACAGCAATTCTATGTTAGGAATTTCAGTTCAAATCACAAGAAGCACTGGATGACTACATTTAGATGATGAAGATTTGATACATGAAAGAAGTCTTGCGGAAAGGTTTTATACTTTTTATTGTACAGTAGAACCTGTCTTGAAAGACCACTGCTATGTGAGACCACCTGTCTTGAGATACCATATTCTCAGTGGACAAATTTATTGATTATATAGCATTGTGAACTGTTATGAGAGACCATCTGTCTTCAGAGACCATAATTTTTGGGCACAATGCGGTCTTTCAAGACAGGTTCTACTGTACCATAAATTGCAACAACTTTGCTTATTTTCTTTCAAAAGTGCTACGTATTGTTGCTTGGGTTGGGGGTCTTACCAGCAAATCATAAATGAGACACTGGCATCATTTTGAAGAGAAATGTTACTGTTGTTGTAGTTGTTGGAGGAATCATCATTGTCTTTCCATGAGACTTCACTAGTCTAAAATTTTTATTATACAGTCATAGTCGCATGGATACAGCTTTCATGATGAATTCTAATTACTGCTAGCAAAATGTAGTTCATGGTGACTCACATTCCTTGCTCTGGTGACAATTTTAGGTTTCTGAATCATGCAGCAGCAAAGACAGCAAAACATCATTGAACATTCTTGCTGATTTTTAAATCCTTCTAAAGTCAAGAGCTCGGTGCTTACATAAGCTGTTTTTTCTGTCCATATATTTGGTTACATGCCAGTTTGAAAATTTGAATGTACATGAACCATTTCTAGGAACAATTTAAATTTAGCTGTTAGCCCTAAAAACCTTAAATTAGCCTCAAAATTTAACCTTGATGTTAGCCTTAAAAAGCCTTAAAAATCAGTCATGGATTATTTTTATAAGTATCTTACGGGTGTTATGGTAGAGTTTTGTTATGTGAACATAAATGCACATACAGCATTTCAAGCTAGAAGTAGTATTTGGAATAGTATTGTTGGTATTGTTAAGCGATAGCTTCCAGTGTTTTTCGTTCATGAAGTTTTGCTTTTACTGTTGTACCTTTTGATGATTTTAGTAATTTTTGTGCAGGTGGGGGGCCTTAAAAATTGCTTTAACGCCATTAAGAAACATTAAATTAGCCTTCCTTGCCTTAATGCCATTAAGAAATGCTAAATTAACCTTAATTACCTTAATACCCTTAAGAACATCAAATTAGCCTTAATTACCTACATGTCATTAAGAAATATCAAGTTAGCCTTAATTGCCTTAATGCCATTAAGAAATATCAAATGGGCATTGATTGCCTTAATGCCATTAAGAAACATCAAATTAGCCTTAATTGCCTTAATGCCATTAAGAAACATTAAATACTTTACCAGATCACATTAACATTAGGGATTACTCTCTACTATCAGGGGCCCCGAGTGGCCGAGTGGTCTAAAGCGCTGATCGTTACGGATCACTGCCATCTCACCTCTGTCTGCGTGAGTTCGAGTCCAAGCTCGGCTAACGTGGGTACGTGAGAAAGCCTGCCAGTAGCTTCTCGTGGGTCGGTGGTTCTTCCCGGGATTTTCCAGGGTTCTTCCTCCACCATTAATACTGGCCGCCATGTATAGCCTATCTTGTGCTGAAAAATGGCGTTAAACCCTATAACAACAACAACAACAACTCTCTACTATCGTTGAATCAAGCCCTGAAAGAGAAAAAAAGTCCTTCATCTTTATAGCACATAGATCAAGGGGTGTCACTCTCGCAGATTAACTCCCCTGGTTCCTTCTAGGAAATCACCATTATCCTGGCTGTAACCATTTAAACTTTTCACTTGCAACTGTGAACCATGTCTCTGAAGAATACATTGCAATGATTTTTTGTTTTAGAGAAATTATTTCCTTGTATTTGTTTATTTTCATTAAAATAATTTAATTTTTTTTAATCGTATAGTTTGGCAGATACCTGAACATTTTTATATTGTCAAATGAAGAGAAGACTTTTTGTCAACCAATGTAACCCTCTCATTATCAAAGAAGAATCCACCTTGATGTGTTCCTGGCAGCAGTAATTTACAAAAGCTGTTAATTAAGAAATAGGTTTTAGAAAATGCTTGAAAAGCTGTGATAAAAGAAATCCAAATGAGCATGAAAAAAATCAGTATAGGTTTGCAGTTTATATATAACAGTTTTAATAGTTTTTAAACTGTGCAGTCTTTGATTCACTGACCAAGGGACTGGAGACTATCGTCCAACAACTGTCTTGTGAAATGCAAGAAATTATGCATGAAAATGATTTTAAAACGATATGTTACATTAAATAACATTTAAAACTATTGAAACAATTTCTCTTAAGACTAATCCTCTCTCACGGTAATAACAATAACCAGTGCTCAGATAATCTGATAACCAGATGCCCAGGGCCTCTCTAATTTCAGATTGGGCCCCTCCTGTATTTAAGTGTGGAGCCCATCAGGCTTTTCAAAAGAATCTAATTTACCTGAATATTTGATCATACTAATATAATGTGGAAATTTATTTTCAAGATGTTGACCTGCCATAACACGGCGTATCATGCTAAAAATACAATTTTTACTCTCAGAATCCCTGACACAGTCGTGTTTAGAAAAATATGATTTTGAGTAATCTTTGAAAATAAAAAAAACTAAACACTTAAGTATCTGCCCTGTTACATTAGCATGTATAAACGGTAAACAGTCATGACTGGAGCTGACGTAAACTATCCTTCGGGCAGTTTAAATAAAGGTAATTAAAGGCAAAGAGGTAAAGTATAAACCACCATTGCATGGTTTACTTAATTGGCCCACAATACATGTAGCTGGTGCATTTGAAGGCTGCAGTCAGTGAACCCATTGTGCTAATTTGCTTAGATAAAAAAGATCACAAAGTGGAACAACCTAATTTAGGTAAATCAAACAGATGCAAGATGTGTGTTGGCGAACAAAATTTATTACATATCATTGCCTTGAATGAGAATGCTTAAGCCATCTGAATTAAAGATTATTGACAAGTTTGTGAACAATGGCAATGTTTCTTTGAAGTAGAATTTTACCCCATATATATAAAATGAAAGCATGATAATTTCAGTTGTCAGAATAGTGTTCAAATGTGATTAATTTTTTAAGGTGATTTAGGAAGCAAAGCTAGCAAAAATAAATTTCAGAACTCTTGGTCAATGGAGTTTTACTTTGTGAAGCACACCAGCAGAAAAATAGCAGGAGGGAGGGGGCATTTAATTCTTGGCACAAACAGCATACAACTTATTGACATATGTCATTTCTGTGTGTACCATGTTGGTCAAAATAGGAGACTACCTGTATGTAGCATAGTCAACATGCTGAATTGAACATTCCATTGCAATTAGTTAATTGACCTTTGCATTTCCATATGATTTTAGCCATGAAATAGATTGACTGATAGACAATAAGAAGAATATGCTTGTTTTTTGCATAGTTGATTTGTGTTGATAAAGCATTACCACCCATACTGGATAGAGGTGTTTAATTGATGTCCAGGCTGGTGAAATTTGAGTCAGGGCTTGTGATTTTTTTTTTGGTCACCAGCCCTGGGCTTGTGTCTAAAAAAGTTATCTTTCACCACTGATAACTGCCAATTATTAGAAGTTGATCAGAATTTGCTTGGTCTTGTGTACATAGGGTTTTCCTTGTTTCTAAAAATAAATGAAAATTAAAGGACCTCACTTCTATGTTTTTCCTACTCCTTGCTATTTTAATTAGCAATGAAATGTTTGTGACATGTCAAAGATCAATGTTTATGACATATCAAAGATCAATGTTTGTGACATATCAAAGATCAATATTTGTGACATATCAAAGATCAATGTTTATGACATATCAAAGATCAGTGTTTGTGACTTATCAAAGATCAATGTTTGTGACATATCAAAGTTGTGACATATCAAAGATCAATATTTGTGACATCAAAGATCAATGTGACATATCAAAGATCAATATTTGTGACATATCAAAGATTAATGTTTATGACATCAAAGATCAATGTTTGTGACATATCAAAGTTGTGACATATCAATGATCAATATTTGTGACATATCAAAGATCAATGTTTGTGACACATCAAAGATCAATTTTTGTGACTTATCAAAGATCAATGTTTGTGACATATCAGAGATCAATGTGACATATCAAAGATCAGTATTTGTGACCTATCAAAGATCAGTGTTTGTGACATATCAAAGATCAATGTTTGTGACATATCAACGATCAGTGTTTGTGTCGTATCAAAGATCAATGTGACATATCAAAGATCAATATTTATTTCATATCAAAGATCAATATTTGCAGGGTTCCCGCGAGTCATGGAATCCTGGAAAAGTTTTGGAATTTAAAAAATAAATTTCAAGGGCCTTGAAAAGTAATGGAATTTGTCAAAACCTTGCAAAGTTTTGGAAAAGTCATGGAATTTCTGACAGTGGAGTTAAAGAAATTGATTACTTCAAATTTCTTAGAGCACCGAGCACCAGTTAAATAAAACACGATAAAATTACGATCAGTAAATGGTTTCATTTCATATAACAAGAGTAAGTTCCCTTAACAGTAGATATCACATGATTTCTGGTGTGGTTCGATGGTAAAATTCAAATAGTCAGCCGCGCCACTTTAAGTAATTACCACTTGATGATCTGTCAAAAAGAAGTTAATTTCTTCTGAAAAAGTCTGTTATTTCTTTGATCTAATATACAAGGTAAGTACTAATTTGGTTTCGTTTATATTTCTGTCTTCATTTTGTATAACAAGAGTAAGTTCCCCTAACAGTAGATCTCACGTGATTTCTGGTGTAGTTCGATAGGAAAATTAAAGTTGTTTGCCGCGCCGCTTTGAGTAATTACCACTACATGATCTGTCAAAACGAAGTTAATTTCTTCCAATAAAGTCTGTTATTTCTTCGATCTAACATACAAGGTAAGTACTAATTTGGTTTCGTTTATATTTCTCTCTTGTTTTTGGGGTCTGTCATAACATTTCATGCAGCATAGTCAGTCATTCCTTTATTATGTCGGATGGTGTGGTACGACATGATTATAATCATTATTGTCAATTTGATATTCTTGTTTTGGGCTGTTACTTTAGTTCAAGTTTCAGAATATTAATAATTGTAGTTTTCTTTCAGAAGCTGTTTTTAGATAACCTGCCAACCCTACCCAAAAAAATTCAGAGAATCATTTTAATATTAGACCTGCCTCAGTCTCCCAATTGAATTCTCCTGATTTTCCAAAATCCCCAATAAAAATAAATAAATAAATACTATAATAGATCATGTATTAGAGAAAGAAAACTATTTGAATTCAGATTTCAAAAATCTGCAAGAAGGCTTCAGTCAAAATTCCAGTAATATTACAGTGTAGGAATTTTGACTTCCATTTTTCAAGAGGGTTGTCAGGTTAGGATGAAACATGTTTACTGCCAATATAGTTTAACTTTAATCAAACATTTTTCTGTATCTGGTAAACTTGGATGGCTTTTTAGTGTTGCTGTTAATAGTATATTCAATGAAAAAAAAATTTAAAGTTAAAGAAAAGAATTGTCATTGTCTGAAATTGCATTTTAATTTTAAATCTCCAAGACTCTATGTAATATGATAATGAATAAATCTTAGATTGTAAGTCTGGTCAGACAATAGGTGATGAAAATATATTACTTAATGAACACTGGGCTGTTAGAAAATTCTGAACACATGATAAAATACACAATATCCCATGATGACAGTTATGTCTTAAAATATTTCATTTTATATTGCTTTAGGTTTAGTCCAACATGCCTGGTATGTGCACGTTCAATAACAGTTGGCTGACTAACCCAAACTATGAAAAAGGGGTGGAAAAGAATGCTTCAGACCCAAGGACTGCTAAATGCAGAGCTTGTAGCAAAATTATAGATATTGCAAATAAGGGAGAAGTTGCCTCAAAAGTCATTCCACCAGCAAGAAGCATGTGCAGAATTGTAAGATAATGAAATCTGCTCAGAACAACACAATCTCTGGTTTTATTTCAAATTCAGCCTCACCATCACCTAAAGTTATGCCAAAGCCTGCCTCAACATTAACTTCATATACATCATCAAATGATGTATTAGAGGCAGAAATTTTGTGGACATTAAGGATAGTGAATACCCACAGCTCCTTTAATTCCAATGAGGAAATTTCACGAGTCTTTTCACTGATGTTTCCATACAGTGCAGTTGCACACAAATTCACTTGCGGTGAGGACAGAACATGTTATGTTGCTATTCATGGCCTAGCTCCATACTTAGCACCAACCTTAAAAGATGGCATATGCAAGTGTAATGGATATGTTTTGCAGTTCGATGAAAGTTTGAATAAACAATTGCACCAAAAGCAATGTGACATTCATGTCAGGTTTTGGGAACAGGGTGCAGAAAGAGTGCAAACAAGATTTTTGACATCAGAGTTTTTGGGACACACCACGGCAGAAGATCTGTTTGGCAAGTTGTGCCCAATCATCCAAGATCTTGGCACCAGGAACCTCCTACAAATTTCAATGGATGGACTTAATGTTAACTGGAAAACGTTTGACATGTTGAATGCAGAGATTAATCGTTCACACCCTGGAAAGTCGTTGCCAACAGGATCTTGCAGCCAACATATAATTCATAATACATTCAGGGATGGTTGCACTGCCACAGAGTGGAATCTGGAGGAGACACTTAGCAAGCTCTATTACTTCTTTAAAGATTCTCCAGCCAGAATAGAGGACTATTAAAAGGCATCTGGTATCAAGGAGCTGCCACTAAAATTCTGTAAGCACAGGTGGCTTGAGAACATCACAGTTGTAGAGAAAGTCCTGTCCATCCTTCCATATCTAGCAACATATATTGATTCACTTAAAAAGCATCCAAAATTAAAATCATTTGAGAGTCTCAAGGAAGTAGTTAAGTCTCGTCTCTTCATTCCTCAAGCACAGTTTTTCCTTTCAGTGGCTAGAGTTTGAACCATTTTTACAGGAATTTCAAGGAGATGCTCCATTGCTGCCGTTCCTTGCAGAAGACATTTTCAAAATGATCAGGGGTCTTATGGAGCGATTTGTATCTCAAGATCATCTGGACTCATCACAGAGACATCAAAGTTCATTAAATTTGATTTAACAAATTGCAAACACCTTAAAGGATTGAAATTGGCTTTGTGACAAAGACTGTGATTGCTGACTTAAAAAAAATCAGGGAAATTGACAGATAGGGACATTTTGGCTTTCCATTTTGATTGCAGGAAATTCCTCCAAGCTGCTGTCACAAAATTGCTGACAAAGTCACCAGTGACTTTTGCCCTTGTAAGAAATATGGCATGCTTGAACCCAGAGAAGATGATGAAGGATACAAAGACCAGCATTCAGTCATTCCACTCACTGGTCAAAATTCTAGTCAACAATGGAAGAATAGATCCAAACCAATGTGATACCCTGGTTAAAAACTACAATGTCTTGTAGAAAAATTGTTTGAAATCAGAAGACTCTGTGAAATTTGCTCAGTTCTCCAGACAGAAAGACCGCTTAGATTCGTTTTTTCATTCCTTGATGGCAAACAAAAAGGAATATGCTGTCTTGTGGCCAGTTGCAAAACACCTTCCAGCTCTGTCTCATGGCCAGGCAGATGTTGAACGAGGATTCTCCATTAACAAAGAAGCCATAAGAGATAACCAAAGCAGCTGTGTCTCATTTCAAGAAGAATCATTATTGATAGTATTCGGAGTGTAGGAGGCATTGTAAATGTAAATATTAGTAAAGAAATGTTAAGTTATGCTTCAAATGCTAGACACACATACAGACTGTACTTGGATGAGGAGAAGAAAAAGAGGGAGAAGTGTGAGAGGAGCAGAAAAAGAAAAGCAGATCTTGAGCTGGGTGACATGTTAAATAAAAGAATACAACTAATGGATGCTGGATGTGCTCATATTGGCAGATGAAAATGATGAACAAGCCGAAAAGGACAATAGCCTAAGTTTGCTAACTGCATCCAATTCTCTCAGAAAGACTGCAAAAGTGAAACAAGAGACTCTGAAGGACCTTGAAAAGGAGATAGAGCAGAAGAAGATTGCTTCTCACTAAATACAAGAAAGCATCTGGAAAGCAATGTGTTTTGTTAATATTGTTAATAGGAACACATACAAAGACTACATAGGATTGTTTCTTTTTTTTCTTTGGATACAAAATACATTGAACATTGGATTATGACATGAATTACTACATATTCATATTTGTCATTAACTTATTTGTTATTTTTCATTGATAGATGTCATTCTTTATATTCATTTACTTGACAATGCAAAATAGTGTGGTCCCTGAGTTTTGTGAAATGGCCCTGGAAAAGTTTTGGAAAAGTCATGGAATTTGTTTTTGTTAAATCTGCAGGAACCCTGTATTTGTGTCATATCAAAGATCAATATTTGTGACATATCAAAGATCAATGTTTGTGACATATCAAAGATCATCATTTGTGACATATCAAAAATCAATACTTGTTTGAAATCAGTGGTTCTTGGCCATATCTTCTTGCTGCAGTGGCGAATATAAAAACTTAAAGGCAGTGAACTCGTGTGTACATTACTTTTGGCAACTTGCGTCATTCCAGAGTTTGATGTTTGCTCTAAGCATCCTCTATTGCTGTGAAACCTTGATAATAATTAATTCTACTGGTTCAAAGGATCACACATTCTCATTTATATTGTCAAAAACTTTTCAACTGTGTTATTAAAATATTTAAATGACTTTGCATTGCAACCACAGGATAGCAAGCATTTTTACAAATGGTGGACACATTATTACACTGAATATTTGCTTTTTAAACTTGCAGTCAAACTAATAACTTACTTCATATTTACTTTCCCAATTCATTTTGTCATCTGTATAATTGGTAGTTTTGAATGTAAAATTATTCTGGCCATACTGAGTATCTTAATAGGGTTGTCATTTAAGGTGTCCAAAGGCATCATTGTGCAGCATAGTGTTAGTTTTATAATACATATATAATATATAATATGTCAAGGTTTAGTAATAAAGTTTTAAAACGTCATACGGCATAATACAGTGAGTGTAACCAGTAAAGAATTTTGTATAAAGGTTTAGTAATGAAGTTTTAAACATTATACAGCATAATACCAGAAGTGTCAGCAGTACAGATTTTGTGTTGTGGTTTAGTGTTAATATTTAAAAACGTCTTATACTTTATAATACAGGTAGGATGTAATTGGCAGACAAGGTACAGTATTTTTTAAAAATCCTTGTTTTCTTCATCGCAGACAGCCTTATCAAGAGCACAAAGAATCCTGAATTCAGCTCTAGCCTATCAGAAGTGTTCCAGTTTTAGTTCTTTGTTTGTACCTGTATCACTTGCATCTACTTTGTGGAGGGCATTGGGTCCTCCAATCCAGTTCCCATACCTGCAGTACAAGGTATCCTTTAGATGTCACCTTTGTATCAGTTAGATTTAGAGCATATTAAGGTGTTTTTATTTTAAAAAAATTTCTACAACATTATTTTCAAATGAACTATTACCTGAAATATCTTCCTCCCAGGGCATTATTCAATTCTATACTTTCTTGACAAATTTCACCTAGCAGGCACATCTCTAGGGTGCCAGCTGGATAAGTTATTTTGAAGGACACCCCCTATGATATAAATAATCTGATAAAACCAGGTCATGGACTGTAGGTTACCTGATATATATAGTCTGATCCTGATAAAGGAATAAAATATTTAAGTTATCTGGCAAAGCAAGTTAACTACTTTCTTTAAAACTCATGTACATTTGAGCACAACTCTGTTGCCTGAAGATGGCATATGATTCTAATAAACTTTCAAAGCCAAAATCAAAAAGTGCAGCTCTGCAAAAACTGAGGGGATCAACAATTAACACTTTTGAAATACACAACCTTGTTTAACTCATTGCTGTTTGGTGCTAGAATTTACTGTGTATACTGACTCATAAGTCAGGTCCAGTTGCAAGCAACATAGACCAAGATATCCCATCACATAATGTGCCAGCAGATCTGAGTCTGTGCTGCTTGGATTAATGTGTAGAACAAACATAGACCCTGATCTTCTGGTACAGTACGTAATGGCCGATGAGGGTCTGTATTATTTTTAGTCGGATTCAGCTTATATGCGAGCACATAAGGTAGATGATAACGACTGTGTGTGTGTGTGTGTGTGTGTGTGTGTGTGTGTGTGTGTGTGTGTGTGTGTGTGTGTGTGTGTGTGTGTGTGTGTGTGTGTGTGTGTGTGGGTGTGTG
>JAECUM010043634.1:0-10323 GCA_016617855.1 Megalonaias nervosa
AGATGATGACATCATCAATATACGCATCACAATTATCTAGACCAGCGGTAATCATATTTATAAGGCGTTGAAAAGTACTTGGAGAACCCTTCATCCCAAATAGCATTACTTTATACTGGTAGAGTCCATCTGTAGTCACAAATGCCGAAATTTCTTTTGCTCTTTCCGTTAGTGGAATTTGCCAAAATCCTTTCAGAAGAACAAACTTAGTGACGTATTTGGCATTTCCAATTTTGTCGATACAGTCATCGATTCTTGGCAATGGAAATGAGTCTGTTTTTTGTTTTTGTCACACTGTCCACCTTCCTATAATCCGTACACATTCGGAAAGTTGTATCCGGTTGCGGAACAAGAATGCACGGTGAACTCCAATCACTCTTACTGAGCTCTATAAAATCATTTTCCAGTAAATACTGAATCTCCTTTTATAAGTATTCCTCTTTGAGAGGGTTCGTCTTGTATGGGTGTTGTTTCATGGGTTTTGAATCTACTATGTCAATGTCGTGAAAATGTTTGTTTGTCCTTGTAGGTACGTCTGGAAACAAGTGCTCATATTCAGACAATGATTGTTTAACTTCACTTTTTTCTTGTTTTTGTAAATGAGAAAGTTTCTGGTCTAGATTTTCCATAACTTCCGAATTCCGAAGATTTGTTTTTCTAGCATTACGACGATGCCCCTTTTTATGTAAACCAAGACATGTCGAAAACGACAAGATGTAATTAAGTAAAGTTAAACAAGATTCCATCGACCTCTCAAGGAATACTATAGAGAAATGAAATTGATTCCCTTTCACTTTCGTGAAGTAATTAGTGAGTTGACGAAATCGGGTTTGTCGGAACCACACGGTAAAATAACATGTTAAAGGGATGGCCTCCCAACGTCTAACTTAACGTCAATCACTTTAAGAACGGAGGATCGTGTCACTAATGTACATTTACAAAACATGCAGTTCATGCTACAAGACAAGTAGATTTTAAAAATACCTATGGTGTAGCATATTCACATTAAAAAAGCTCAAATTCATGCTACAAGACAAATAGATTTTATAAATACTTATGGTATAGCATATTTACATTAAAACAGCATGCTACAACATGATGCCATGTCATAAAATACAGATCGTTGTTTCTTTCGTTCATATTACAACAAATTCATAGTTAAATAAATACATTTTATGGTGCAACATATTGCCATGTCATAAAACAAAAGTTCAATTAAAACATTTTTTTTTTTAATAAAATACAGTTCATGGTGCGAGAACTGTTCATTTCAAACATTAAAAATCCAAAGCTACAATAAGAATCCCTAAAAATATTCATTTAAAGGATTTACATTTCATACAACAAATTCATGCTTTTATTTCATGGTTTAATGAATCTCCATTTAAAAAAGAAAGAATCAAAATTCCCCAAAGAATGCACCTTTTTCATATGTTTTCTTTCTTTCATCCATCACTCACGATGTTGGTCAGCTTCCTGTTGTGTCCAAGGGTCTATTTCAAGATTTTCCTATTCGCGTACATCCTTCCAGTTGTCAACATGATGCTGTTTCTAACACGCCGTACACAAGTTTTGGTAAGCATGAAGAGTAGATAGAGTGCAAGGGTGTCTCCTTCACTTGGGGGTGAAACGTGTGTCATGTAAATAGTCGCTTCCCCATCGGTGATGGCTTCAGTTTTTTTCCAAGAGTTTGTAAGAATTTAATTCTGCATGTATATTAAATCAGATTCATACATGAGAATCCAAATTGCTGTGAAACATCGATTGACTCAAACGATCTTGATCTTGACATGACATTATCGTTTTAATTTCTCTAACAATGAGGCACAAAATCCACAATGGAAGCTTCTGCTTTCTCTGCTAGAACATCGGACGCGAAGTCTTTGAATTTCATCTTTTTTCTCACTTTATGAAATATCTTAAGCTTTCCTTTAAATGCTGTCTGTCGAAGATATTTATTTTGTAAAATATGTTATCATCATTCAGTTATTTGTGTCCTCAACTCAATTACTCGACGACAAGAGCAATACCATATTACCTATTTCTTCTAGCATTTATCTGATTGTCGACAGTTTGTTTTGTCTGTCTATAATTCATGTATTCAAGCCCCACAGGGTCCATTCTATGCAACAAGTGCCTCACCAATTAAACTGGTAACGTAAAGCACTTGTAAAAAAATATAAACGCTGTGTTTGCTTACAGTTCAGTATAATCATCGAAATATATTTATGATATAGATGTTCATAAATCTTAAAATCAGTTCTTGACTCCAGTGTGCCACTCTTTCAAACAGAAAAAAACAAAAAAAACAAAACAAAAAAAACAAAAAAAAAAAACAAGCAAACAACCAAAAGAATGAAAAAAAAACAAGAAAACAAAGCAAAATTGAACACCTTTAACAAAGTTTCAAAACGCAATCACATAGAAACAAACATTTAATGATGGCCAAATGAGGTAATGCTTTCGAGAGGTGTTTTGTCAGTCACTGCAGTATAAAGAAATAAGGTTAATATAATAACTTGTAAGCAAATATTGGGCAATGCAAACGCGGGAGTTTTCGTCATCAAACATTACGGATATGCTATGCAAACAGTTGCTATATGTTTGCAAAACAGAATTGTTACTTAAGGCAAAAGGTTCGGCATCAAGTTATTGAACTATGATTCCTCTCTTTTATACAAGTACATGGATAAAGCGAGAGGGATATGCAATTTAGTTATCTGCATAAGCTTGTCGAAAGCATTCATATGGGCATATTTGATATTACTGATCCCATGAAGTGACTACAGAATGAATAATATTAACTCTGTCAAAGTTTAGCAACCGGTAAAGACTACTTGTTTTGATAATGAGTTTCTGCGTTTCTATTGGAATGTAGATGTTTTATTGAGTTGTATATGAATAGTTTCCAAATAGAGAGAGTACTCTTAGCATTGCAAAATTTGAGGATGGAGAGTTTCTGAAACATACAAGGTGCGCCTTTGTATAGTGATCGATATAGAGAAGAAAGAAGTGATCCTCCACAGACTGACAAAGCCCTTATTATACCTTCTGTTTGAATCGAGCCTTTTTTTACTCCTCTTATAGGTTTGTTTGTTATATCTATAGAATAAAACGCAGAGAGAATAAGTCGTTAATATGCACACTTTCTACAAAGCCCATCCAAAAACCCCATCCACCAACCTGCTATACGGATCCAAAACTTTCGTTGTTATATAAGGCCAACATCAAATCAGTGTGTGTGCTTGTTTGTATTGTATTTGTGGTTTTTGTTTTTGATTTGTAACGTAGTTTTAACACTTTTAGTTATATCGCTAAGATGTCTGCATTGTGGCACTTTATAATGATCCTGAGCGGCAAGAGATACAGCTGCTAGTATCATTTTTATAAGTCTTTGGTATGACTCGGCCGGAAGTTCGAACCCGCGACCGCTCACACCCGAGGCGGACGCTCTACCCACTTAGGACACCGGACATCAAATCAGATATAATCATCCTTCTCAAATCGGCGTAGACGGAGCTCGAATAAGACGAAATATCAAAATTATCTATAAATATGTGAGTTTGACCCAAAACCTGCTCACTGGGTCTCTATTCAGGATTAGACAATTTAGTTGTTATCCAAGTGCCATCTTAGAACAAAACAATTCACTATCTTGCTCCTCTCTCAATTAGCTTAGTTGGAGTCAAGGTTATAAGGAAAAACAACAAACGGACGGGGGAACGGACGTACGAACACGTATAAACGTACTACGTGACCAAGCACAATATAACAAGGAAAGTGGGGATATGATGATACAAGAGTACAGTTACCATTTTCTCGGAATTTAGGGGAACTTAGATGGCCCCGATAACGTTGCCTATCATTATGTCACCATATATTATTATGGTAAACACATGTTGATAAAGCCCTTTACAAAAATGATTTGCAATATACAAACAGTTATTTTGTAATACGATGAATAACTATAATGCAAATGTATCAGTATTGATGCTGACAACGCAAATGCAATTATTTTCTTTGTAAATATGATTTAATTCCACTCATGGTCGTTTCTGAAGAACAAAAAATAAATAATTCATGCTAAAATTTAGAAAATTCAAGGGGTTTTGTTCGTACTCGTTATCTCTATAGCATATATCTAATGTCTAGCAATTTCATTTGTCGGAAGGTTGATGCTAAGCTGCCTTAATACAATGTGTATGGGATTGCAAAGGTTGTTACACAGATGCATTCTTTAATATTAATTTTGTTCCATACACAATAATGATCCACATCAAATCCCATTAATTTATGTGACATTTGGACATCTCAACTGACATCTCAAAGTAGCTGCCGAAAAGCGATTTTACTCCATTTATTGGGCATGATAGTAGTAAGATGAAAGGCCGATTCTAACCCAAAGTCCTCTTTTCACCCCCTACCACTCTCAGAACAAATATAAATTACTCTCTCAGAGACCCTAAAATCCCACCCCAAACAATTTTACAAAAAACCAAAAGGCCGATTCTAGCCCAAATATATTTTGAGATTAAATGAGATTTTTTTCATCAGAATGAAAGGCCGATTCTAACCCAAAGTCCTCTTTTCACCCCCTACCACTCTCAGAACAAATATAAATTACTCTCTCAGAGACCCTAAAATCCCACCCCAAACAATTTTACAAAAAACCAAAAGGCCGATTCTAGCCCAAATATATTTTGAGATTAAATGAGTCCATCAGAAGGCAGGTAAAATTTCCTTTTGAAGCACTTTCAAGAGGACGTCTTCACCGAGCGGAATCAAGTAAGTAATGTGTTTATATTTCATCACCAATGATTAATGCCTCAACTATTGCCATTAGAAATATTTCATTATCGTGATGATAGAGACTAAACTTTATTTTACCGCTCACACGCCGACGAGATTCTAACAAATCTTTTATTTGCGGTTTGTTAAGAGGATATTTTTTGTCGATAAAATATATTTTTGACCGATCGAGATCAATTGTAAGTTTAGTATATTTTTGTTGGCTAATCGGACTGTGAAAGTTTCTAAATTCCTCTAGCAACTTTTGATACAATTGTTCGAGATAATTGAAATACTCGCTGTCATCAGATCTGATGAGTGAAAGTTTTAGCTTGCCATGTGTTCCACTAAAGCATATGCCTGATGTTTCGTTATTAATTTCAACTGTCAATTGTTTGCCATCAATCATTAGATATTTGATTTTGTTACTGTAGCTATTTGTCACTGTTAAATTTTCAAACATTATTTCTTAAGTTTAGATAAAATTTTAGTTTGCAAAGATAATGTCAAGTATAGATCTATCATCATGACAATAGCCAAGTGCAAGTGTATCTACCCCGTTTTCGCAATAACGTTTGTCATCAAAATTACATAATCCACGTTTGATAATGACATCTGTTTCGAGCTTATGATGTTTCGATCGAATTACCATAGCTCTCATAAAACTAACACCACCACGAGCGCCATCAGCGCCGAGTGCATACTTGTAATCATCAAATTTCATAAACTTTTTAACAAAATCACGAGGCAGACCTTTTGCTTTTTTTGTTATTTTATTATTGTCTAACAATACGGCATACATTTTGCTTCTTAATCCGATAAAGTATTTGATAGCGCTCGAGTTCATTTCATCTTTGAACTTACCAATAACTTTTTTATTTATGTCGTCATGAAATTTACTGTCACGTGGGTAATCGGAAAGATCAAACAGATATCTATTATCATACACGTCCTGATAGACGTCCTCGCATTCGATTTCATATACGAGTGAATCAGTATCAGTAAACAATAATCTACTGGCTGGCCATTGATTTTTAACAAAATTATAATGAAAATCGTACATCAACCACTTTGATAAATCTAACACTGAAACTCCAACATAGATCGGCTTGTTTAGTTTTAGATTTGTTTTTCTTCTTTGTATCGCAACAAGATTCTCATTAAAAATTTTCATGCTCACAAAATCATCGTCTGACACAAGTTTGTTTCTGCGATGGATATCATTAACTAGTTCGATATTTACGCGTTTCCTAATATTCTCCATCGTCTTACCAAAAACGGAATTGTTCATCAGTTTGAAAAAGTTTTTCTCAAAATCAGATTTTGCCACAGCTATTCTCGAAGTGTTCGAGTTAATGTAACCTCTCATCCAAGGTGATTGATTAAATTTTAGTACGCGATGAACTTTTCTCAACACGAGACCAGCATCGACTGCTTGCTTTAAAACTTTGTAATGCAAAACATAATTACGTTTATGAAACAAATTTGGTACTAATTTCTTTACCGTAGAATGTTGTCTTGGTGATGCTAACGATTGTTGTTCTTTTGATAACAAACTATAATCTATGACCATCGATTCCGCGCAGAAAGGGTAATCGTTATGCAATTTGTGTAGCGAAGTTGGATAATCGAGATCAACTTCAACAAAATACGAAACATCGTCGGGTATCTTTTTTTCTGTCTCTGATAGAAATCGATCAGCCGTGATCCAATGAAATCCACCAAATGGCATTGGTTCTGCCATCGAATACCCGTACAAGTTATTACAATCTAGATAAACTATATACTTCGAAGGAAGCTCAGGATTATACTCTTTCAAGTATTTGTTGTTTGCTTCAGAATATTTTTTCGTTATCACGCTAATACCGCCTCTGATACCTTTTTCAATAAAATTGAACATATCAACGTCTGTCAGTAATTCTAACCTTACCTTACTAAACTTTAACAAAGCATCCCATGATAGTCCCGGAGCAGAATAATACCAGCAAGGATCTAGTCCGTAATTATTATAACTCACTTCACGAAAACTTTCAAAAACATCTGATAATAATAACACGTCAGTTTTCAAATATAAATCGTGATAATCACCAAACGTCTCACAATCAAATTCTTTCCAAATATCTTGTGCATACTTGTACTCATCATCGGTGATATTTTCATTTTTAAGTTGCGAGTAAAATTTGTCTTTGTCAGGTAAAGATGTTTCATCAAATTTACTCCAATCGTCGAGATATTCGTATGGGAAAACTCCTTTTTTAGCTAGTAGATTAAATTTATCTCCAAAACAGTCTCTTAGGTTATTAAATTTACTACAACCTTTTACTAGCTCATCTAACGATGCTGCCATAAACTGCAGGCTGTCAATAAAACGTAATTTACCTAGCGTAACTGACATATACTTTTCAAAATTATTTGGGATACATTTGATGTTATTATCAAGTTTTAGATGAGCTTTTATCTCAGGATCACCAAAAGCTTCTACGATGATGTGACTATCATATCCTCGAAAATTGTGAAGAATAACTGGAATAAAATCTGGAGCGTGAAATTTTAAATTACACTGGTCATGAGCCGCTCCACGGTACTGTCCGGTCAAATGACAATGGTCACGTACTTTTTTGTTATCGTCAAAAGATTTTTCACAAATATGACAAATTTCCGCTTTCTCATGATCAAATTCTTGTTGAGGTGTCAATTTTATCATCGGAGTTACTCTTTTCAAACGATTAAATATATGATCAACTTCGTTAATCCAATGCTTGAGAAGCCAGACAGCTGGATTTTTACCACGATAGAGTTGGATTGGTTTAGATAATCTCGAATCAGCGCAACAAACTATCTTGTACGCTACTCCGCACGGAACATGATTTTGAGTTTTCCTTGTACTCGATTGGTTAGGATCATTTTCTACGCCAAGTACAGGTTGAAGTAAACACTCAAAATCAGCGTATATGACGAAAGGAATTTTTAGTTTATGATTATGATGGACAAACTGTAACACGCTATTTTCTTTGGACGGCATTGTTACTCGTTGTACGTCACTACAGTACTGCAAATGCTTTTGTAATTTTTCATGGTCATTACAACCGTGTAAGCAGCGATAACAAAAGAACGTTTTCTTTTTTCGTTTATTATACTGTCCACCAACTAGTCCGTTAAAATTTTTAATCCAAACGTAATGACTTTTATAAAACAGTAAATTGATAGTCGATTGTGAAGCTTTTTCTGAAATATATCTCGGATAGACGTTTTCTTTTTCATCTAATCCGAAAACGTTAATCGAAACATTATTTTGCTTTTCAAATTTTGGTATTTGATTTTCTGCCACTGGAAAGTCAATACCAGCACAATTTAATCTTGACACGTGACTAATATACTTCTCAACACGATCAGCATGTTTTTCTGCTGGAAATAGCGCAGAAAGAACAGCCCATTGGAAACATTTTCTATCGACATTTTTTACGTTTATACAGCATTTTTTATTTTTTATTTTTGGTGGCAGGTCGATATACGAACTACCGCGTAATGCGTCATATTTCATCGTGTGAAACAAAATTTCCTTAATCATTTCAAACTTCCAACCCGAACCTAATTCGGTAAATTCTTCTATTTTTTTCCAAATTTCTTGGTGTATTTCATCAGCTAGTGATAAAATATCACTACCAAGTAAAACACGTCTAGATTTGGCGTTTATGTAAGGGTCTGTAATTTCCGTGTCAGTCGATTTTTCCGTCACAAGTAGTTTTGAAAATATAACGTGATATTGCACTAATATTCTTAGACCCTTATGTTTTTCAAGCTCATGTTTTACAGTCGTCTGTAGCAGATGAAAGAGATTTGTTGCAGTAAAATTTACCAAAACATTTTGATTATCAAACTGATAACTATTATCAAAACCTGCAAAAGCAGTAGCTATTTTAACAGGTTCTCCAATAAGTCTCTTCTTGGCTATATCACGCAATTTTAACATCGCTATACTATAGTCTAAAATCTAATTGATAATTTACCGGCGCTAGAAAACAATTAGAGATAAAAAAAGTGTTTAGTATAATGATACAAAATCTGACGAGCGCACGTGAGCAAGAGGTGTATTACATTCACCTAAAGTACAACCTATACGCTGGAAATGCACTTGGTTCGGTTATTAACATCGAAACTAGAATACCTGTTGGCAGATTAACGTCAGCGGGTTATATGATTAGTGTAAAGGGAGATAATACTGAGAGAATTACGATGTTTAGAAAAGATTTTATTTACACGTTGTTCTGCGATGATATTCCAGAGGGACAGCGTGTATATCATTGTAACGGGTCAGTCACTGATGATAATATTGAAAATTTGTCCTTACAAGACGAGTTTCAGCCGCACCAGGTCCTTGATTTATACGAGGCTAACTATCGCGGTATTATAAGAAACAGGAAAACTAAAAAAGTTCTTGGTACCATGAACAATATGGGATATCTCATAATAAAAGTTAGAGGAACATTGACAGATTTTGTTAACTATTTATCGCATCGTTTTGTTTACGAGGTATTCAACAGATCTATACCCGAAGGTTTTGTTATTAATCACATTAACAATATACAAACTGATAATCGATTGGAAAATCTAGAATTAGTTACCCAGCAGGAAAATGTGAGAAAAGGACGAGGTGGTAGTATTAATTTTAGATGTCCAGCAAAACCTGTTATTTCGTTAAACCTCGAAACAGAAGATGAGATCAAATTTAAATCGATTACAGCCGCGGCAAAGTATTATAAGATAAATCCTAGGTCAATAAAATTTGTTGCCGACGGAACAACAAGATCAACTTTTTCAAGAGAATATAATGCTAGTATTATTTTTAGATATGATGATTAATAATATTTTGTAATTCGGTTTTAGTCAAGCAGTGATGAGCAAATGCTATGATATCATCGCAATCAAATTTTAGCGTCGTTATTGTATTTTCACTGATTTTTTTTTTTCTGCTTTTGTTAGTAATATTTTGTGAGAATCACCTTGCATTACAATAACATCAACAGAATATGTACTATAACCCGACAAGCATTTTCTTACCGCTTCAGTTAGTTCGTCGTAGTTTAACACCTTAACTTTTTGATGATATTTTACCTCGTCAGTCATCTTATAATAACAAATTAGACAAAAGTATATTATAATATGAACTTGATGAAACGACTCGCTCAACTATCCAGCGACAGTGTCAGCGATAAGGTCGCCACAATCTCTAACTATATGATAGACAAATCTGTTGGTTATAGCGAAGATGATATTTTGTATAACAACGAATCTGATGATGGTGAAATAGTCACTGTTGCTGACAGATCCAATTACAGCAGACCAACCACTGGAAAATATAATGTCAAGTATCATATTGCAAAAAAAAATTTAAAATTTAATTTTACCGTTGACGAACAGCAAATATTTTGGCAGCTAATCAGACCTTTCTTAAATATCAATATTTCAGGACGACAGAAAAATATCAAATTCGATTTCATATTTGTCAAAATTTTTAATCTAATGACGATCTCTGAC
>JAECUM010043635.1:0-27149 GCA_016617855.1 Megalonaias nervosa
TTTCTGTTTGTATTCGAGGACTGGCTAGTATTGTGTCACGGGACCACGTGATCTGTCGTCTCATCAAAACTCGGAAAAACTCGGCAATTTACGGAATCGTGGTAACTTCCGTGCAATTTAATCACTACCCGCCTACGGTATTTAATTTATAAAGAATGCAGTCGCATTAAAACTTGTAGAGAATTTCATATATAAAAGGAAAAGTTTTATTTCTGGTCTCCTTTAAGACTATATCATGCAATACAGAAATGTGTTTGAGTATG
Organism: Megalonaias nervosa; assembly: GCA_016617855.1. Classification (NCBI taxonomy): domain Eukaryota; kingdom Metazoa; phylum Mollusca; class Bivalvia; order Unionida; family Unionidae; genus Megalonaias; species Megalonaias nervosa. The sequence continues at coordinate 264 of JAECUM010043635.1, forward strand.
TAACATAAAATACATCATATCCACTGGACATATTATACATGCAAGTAACAATTATTGTATAATGTTTCCATCTGGCTGATATACAAATGTATCTTATACAGAAACCCATACAATATAGATTCAAGAGAACGTTAATGCCTACATCGTGCAAAACAGACGTTTTGTGATTTTGATCTAGTGCCATTAGGAGGAGCTGATGATAGAGCTACTTCTCTAATCGTTAAAATTTGTACAGTTAATTTTGTTAAAAAAGTTATCAGAATTCTTCTGGTATTATTTTGTATAAAATATCTATATTTTTCTAAAGTTAAATTTTTATATTCAAAGGTAGGTAAATATTTTCCTCGTAATTTTCCATATAATAATAATAATAATAATAATAATAATAATAATAATAATAATAATAATAAATAATAATAAAGGAGACACAAATGTAACTTCCAGTTAGTATATAATTAAATTTAGCACATGAATATTAAACATTGATTTAGTTGATAGAAAAGAATTAGAAAGTAAACTGCATACAATAGGATCCCAGACACATAAAATGAATAGTCATAAAATAAATAAACTAGTTTAAGAGTTTTAAATGATGAACTCACATAATATAATAGTGATGGTGTATATTAGAATTCGATTGGTCATTAAATCAATAAATTGCTGATGTTGAAAAAATATAGAATAGAACAGTGGATTAAATGTTTTGAATAATTTATGTTACTAATAAATTGAAGCCGTCCCATCAGGAGTTTTCACATTAATGAAAGATATAAAAGTCATAGGCAAAGTGAATTCCAAAAATATTTGTAAACCATTTTCAGAAGTATTAAATCATTTGTTCCAATCGATGCTAAATAATGAATAACAGTTTTAAACTGTTTATAAGCAATGTTTCATGGATTTATAAAACGCAAATTTAAACAATATAAAAGACCAAAAAATGAATAAATGCTTTTGAAAATACATTTTAGTGAGAAAAGGAAGGTCCCAACACCAACCTACCTATCAATCTTCACATTAGTCAAAAATAGAAAAGTGAGCTATATTACATTTCCCTGAAATGAATCTCGAAGTCTTTTCGGTTATAATTCTGTTTCAATTTTGTTTGCTCACACGTCTCTTTCTTATTTTATTGCTGAAATACGCACAAGACGTCGTTCAACTTTTCTAACTTGTTTTGGCATTGATATATCGATTATCAAAGTCTTAATTTTGATTTATTTCAATAAGAATAATACAATGGGTATTTAACTATTCTGATATTTAAATAGAATTAATATGTATGTGGATTTAAGTAGAAATATTTTAATAAATATTTTGCTCATACTTATTTATCATAAAGTAAGGTTCCAGTTACGTTTATTATACAAATAATTAATGTTTTTAATTTTGGACGATCTTATGACAAAAGTCAAAGCCTAATTTACTCGAACGAAGCATTGTTGTTTATGTTATTTTTGCAGTAGCTGAAAACGTGCATAACCTCATCCTCGACCCTTTTTTTCCCCCTCACGAAAGATCTGGTACTCGATTTCAGTGCAGTTTCAAAGAGTTTTAAGCCACTTGTGATCACTGAGGCCAAGACGAGAAAACTATTTGGGCCTTACATTCGTTCTGCTTACAGATTCTCGCGAATCTGAACCCTGCAGTCCGATAAGTGGTCCGCAGATCAGATTGCTAAGCTTTTGTATGCATACGTCCTTGAATTATAAATAAACCATTTAACTAGTGCTGCAGATAATGCTGATGGCGTAGACAAGGTTGCTTATAACGTAGTGAGGTAATAAATGTATGTTATTATGTCAAAGGCAACATATACCGAACATAACTTGAATGGAACTAACTCGTAACAGCCAACACTTATAGATTTGTCCCCCTTTGAACATTTATCTAGTATGGACATCCGTCTATTACCAGCAATTATTCAGCATTAATCTTTTTCATTCATTATTGTAGTAAGATTACAAATTAGTTCCCGCAAGATTGTTTCTAGATTTTTATTCTGTACAGCTTAGGAGAAAGAACCGTTAACACGTATTTCAAAGGTATATTGTATGGAACTAAATGAATTTGATAGTTTTGCTAACGGTTCAGACCGCAAACTTTAGTGACGCATTTATTTCAAACACTCTACAACTTTATTAGAATTAAAAACAAATATGCAGTGTTGCATATTGTTCATAGAAGTGTCTATAGTAAAATATTAATTTAATGAAATAAACCCCCGAAGCAAGTAATCTGTCATTTATGCGACTTATAAAAGAAATTCCCATTATGGCGAGGATTCAAAGCCAAATCTTGTCGGAGTGGACTAATACGTTCCATCGTTTTCAAAGCAAAAACAAATGTATTTGTTCTAGAAATGTTGTTATGTCTCTATACCATTAGCTAATATGCACACATGGAATGCCCTAGTTATTTTCCAGTTTTGACTTTTTGTTGGTCTCGTATCACTAGAACAAAAAGGATCAAACATGATCGGGATACGTCTAGTGGTTTTCAATCTTTATTTCTAATGTTGTCGTCTTCCTATATGAAAACATGTAGAACGTATAAAATAATTGATTTATTCTTTTTGCCTTTAATTTAAACAAGAATCATATTGATAATGATTTTCATAAACTGAATATTTGTAATTCTTGGGAACTCACGCCCGGGTTAAAAGACGACTTCTTACAAAACCAATAATAGGCCCTTGCACAGAGAGAACAATAAGTGCAAAACGTAAGCGAGAAATATAAAAGCCCCCTTTTGACAGTGACAGTTAGAAATTTATAACCAAGTCTTTCGAATGAATGTAAGCGTCCATTTCCACTCAATGCTGCGAACACACAAAGCATTTGGCAATAAAAACTCACTAACAGATAATGTAAGTACTTAATGTCGTGTTCACGACTATGTGAAAGTGACTGTTGAGTATCAAGTGCATCGTTTTGCATTGGCTAGTTGTGGCTGTTGAAAACAATAACATCCAGACAATAGGAATTTTAATTTTAAGATGATGGAAGTACTTTTCTATCAAGCATATCATATGGTCAAAAGTACTATAATAATAGTTGTTAATTATTATTGATTTGCACATTATATAATTAAATATAAATATTTTTAGAAGGTTTGTACACCAAGTTTTGTATATTAGTAAGGCTCTTAACTTGTACAAAGAAAATTATGGAGAGGTTCCATTTTTTCACCAGAATATATAAATCTGTTCATAGATAGTGTGACAGTTGATGGACTTACAGTGAATGCTTTACAGGCAGTCTATGACTTAGATTGGAGAGATGATGATAGTAATCTTACCGTAACCTACACTGCTCCAGCCACTTCTCATGTTTTCGGAAACACTCTCTGGAGTTTCGACACCGGTAATTTTGAAAAATTCAAATTCATATATATTTTCTGGGAATGAGATTGCTGCCGTCAACTGGATCATTTCTGGCGATAAAGGAAATGAATAAAACCCTTTTCTTATTATCATAAAGCGCGCTGGCATCTACCTATGTTCTCGATAGTCCGTCTAACTAAAATAATTAATTACTTTCAGATTTCCAATAAGATTACTCACGCTTCTGTCAAAGTGAGCTTGAATACCTTAATAATCACGCCTTCTAAACAAATAAGTTGAACAATAATGTTTTACTGCCTACTGCCATTGTATACTTATGTTGCCGACCTAATAGACTCTAATACTGCATGTACAATTACTTTTCTTTCACGAACTACTTATATTAGCGAAGATTGCGAGAGAATCCTTCCAGAGAAGAATTTTGTAAAATGGATATCTGAAAAGTGACATATTCAAGACGCAAACAAAATTGATGTTGGGAGATCGCACTTTACTAGTCGCGTTGAAAAGTGGGTTTATAGTACTTAAATGTCCGTAGCCTTATCTGGAATGAACAATGATGCCAAGCTGACCTTTTGTCTAAATAAAATTATCAAAAATCACAATACGTTTGTTGCATCAGTTATTGTCACACAAGCCGAGAGATGTCAGCTGCAACATTTCAACGTAACATTGCTTGAAAAGTCGGTGTCAAATGTCTCAATATGACATTTATTTGCGACATTACAGGCACTAATGTCATCAAGAAATTCCAATTTCAGAACCATCCTAATGTTTAATATTTACAAATAACTATCAGTCAGACATAAAATGACTATTTTTTCCGCAAATTAATTAATACTTGATCAGCCAACTAAGATGATTAGCAAAGCAAACAAGAAGTAAAATACTGCTGTACACAACATAAAGAATGTCACAAAACTAGACTCCATTCAGTTGAGCGGTCCTCAGAATAAGAGCTATGACACACGCGGTGAACTAAGAGAAACTGAAGAAAGAAAAAAATGTTTAAAACAACTGGTTACGAAATACATTGAATACTTCTCAGCTTACTCAGAAAAAAAAAAGCATATGAAGAGGGATAAGTTTATCAGACTATTACACACAAAAATGTGGAAGATTTTCGCTCCACATAAAACCGGAACGTTGAATAAAGTTTGACTGAAGTTAATTATTAGCATGTATTACAAACCATTAACATGACTCAAGTCAAAGGAAACAAAGTGCGATCAGGGAAATAAACATATTATTGGACGCGGTATTTCGTGCCAAGGTTTCGTCCTCGAAAAGAAACTGATTTTCTCTCAAATGCAATCGAATATTTGATAGGAAGTGGTCTGTTTTGATCATTTAATAAAAAGAAAATGTGCTTTTGCACAGTGTCTTCAACAACCAGCTGCAGAGGACGGTGAAGATGGAAAATAAATGATCAACAAAATCACATCAACAAGATAAAGCCACATCTGTATCATACCCAACCCAACACCAGAGATGCTTTAACTTATTTACAGTCAATAAATACGGTATAGATGTTACCTACAGCCAAATGGTGACTGTTAAAATCCTTATCAAATGTTAAACACGCACTGGAACCTCTGTTATCACTTTTGAACGTTAAGTGCATCTGACATAGAAAGAGAGTGGAAATACGTCCATCATGAACATAGATAGTGGTCAAATTACAAAACTAAATAGTTGGCTTAAAATGACTACATTTAGCATATGTACTTTTATTAGATACAATTGTTAACCTTGTCCCAACACAGGTAAAAATCAAACTTTCACTGCTAAATGATTTAACGTTTTGAACAATAAATAACATTTTACATGTAAGTCTCGTCTGAAACAAAAGGAATCATTATCAACTACTACAATATTACACTCTGCCGTTACAGCCACTAAAACTAGGACTTTAAAAGCCACTATTGAGGTTCACAATTGATTCATTATCAAGTACAGATAATGCAAAAGTAGTAAGCTAGTTATATATTAATAGACACTATAATATATTGCTGGAGTCTATATTTACCCTGCTAATGGCCATCACAAACAAGGCCAGATGGGTACTATAAAGAACTGACTATCAGCAGGTGAGATTGGGTTATTATATTATAACAAACGACAACACTAGGTGAAAGATGCAATACTTAGTAGGTAACTGTACACTGGCATTAACCTCAACACTCATGAAATATAAAGATAAGTTGAGTGTACAGCATTTGTATGAGTGTTATACAAAAAACAGAGTTCAAATCAAGTCAACCATTTTGTTAGCCTTCGTTCTTTCCTGTAATTATATAACTATCTCTGTTTCGTAATGATCTTTGCACATCCGATTAGAGTCATGCTATCACAGTGAGACATTATTTCATAAATATTTCATTATATATAACAGTGTACACAGGTAATATTCATAATCTTCAGGTTTTACTTCCATCCCTAAAAGTGGCAATTACGTTTGTCTCAAAATATGTACAAAAAAACATTTTTTGATTAATGATGTCTGACTGTGGATCCTTCAAAGACGATTGATAACTGGTGAGACAGGAAACTGCTTTAGTATGGGACATCATAAGAAACTGATTTATTTGCCACACAGGTACTTCTTTCTGTGAATTACTTCAAATCGTTTTAAAATATATGTAGACATTTGGATGTTATATTATGTTTCCTGAACGTTGTGGTAAGTATTACAAAGTATTAAACTGATTTTTTTGCAAGTCTATCTTTGTTCTGTTTCCTTCTGTCTCAGTATTTTTCTTATAGTCATCACCACCACCACCATCGTCGTCGTTGTCTTCGTCATCGCCTTATGGAGTCTGCCTGCTCTGTCCATGTTTTTATTTCCTTTCCTTCTATTACATTTTCATACGCGGTTGACTGCCCACTCATGCCTCATGCTAATTAATTGTGGGTAGGGGTAACGGATCCTCAGAGATTATAATAAATCGAAGTTGCCAGGACCGAATCCTCAGAGATCAAAATCGATATTGTCATGACCTCTCTGGTATTGTAATGGTTCCTCTGTTTTAAACATGACCTCAAGTACACAAGCTAGCAAATTTCATTCACTACCAAGCATTTAAGGCGTTGCTAGATTTCGTTATCACCCGGAAAATTAGAAACATTCGTTGTATTACGGACAATAAACATCCAAGGAGGATAAGGCATAGATTCTATAAATTCTGGCTTGTGGACAGTTCGTCAGCAAGTGCAGTCCATCGTCTATACTATTAATACAGAAATCGAAGTACAAATATCTACTCTTTCTTTATTTTGTACATAAGGAGGAAATCTGTTAAACTCTACCAGAATTCTGGTTGATATTAGAAGGCATTGTGTTCAACAAATAATTTGAAATAGACCAGATGTTGAATTTTGTCATAGCATATGATCGCCTATTTCAGAAGCTTAGGATATAATCCTGTTTTAAACATAATGCGCACATAAAAAAAAGGTCGGCTTAATCCTGCAGCTCAGAAACCCGACTTCAGACCTGTTTATACCCATGTTTTAAAAAGAGTGGACTATATGTCGAATTCCCTGCATCCGTCCACCAGTTGTCCCGTATAGATTATAAATCATATTTTATAATATCTATGGCCAAACATCTTGCATCGTTGCTGTCTGGATAAGGATTAAGTGGGAACATGGAATCAATTCAGATTATGTAATTAAATGTTCAAAAACATGCAAACATTTCATAGGTACCAAAAACAATTAATAAATTACATTGACCAAGAGGTTGCGAAGCTCACAAGTTTTACTTTTTCATCTCACCCAGGTTTAATGAATACGATGTGTAAGATGTTTACAAAACATACATTTCGTGACCAAATATTTTGTCGAAAACTAGTGTTGCTCATATAACGTTGCCTTATATCAGTCATGAAATTTATGCTCAGATTAGTGTTAATCTGCAAGTACAAATTGAAGCTATACGTGGACCTATAAATTCATACAATTACTTCTAGGGTACAAAATATTCCAACATTTTATAATGTTATTTTATGACGTAAATTTGGAACTTGAAGCACTAATCTTGAATAAACTGGAATGATCGAGGTTGCATTTGCAGTCGACTCTATGCGTTTGATACGAGATGTCGCGTAATTGACACCGACTGGTCTAGGCATCGTTGTTTTGATCGAAGAGGACTCGTTACGCCTACCAACGATGTTAACTAGCGCTATATACCTTTTTATACCAGACCCGTATCTGCGAGGGCAACAAATAATGCCCGCCGAATTTATTAGTTTTGTTTATTTATTTCAGGTACTGGTGTTATTTATGCTACCAAGACAATGAGATGGGAGTTTACGTACACTTACACACTGACAGTCACAGTTGCTGACAGCCGTAACTCAGCCTCCACCACCGTAACCATTAACCTCAGTGTGTATTAATTACAACTGGAATCTTTACTATAGACAATATTATAAAAAAAAACCAAAAAAAAAAAAAAAAAAAAAAAAAAAAAAAAAAAAAAAAAAACGAGTCCAAAAGATAGTCCAAAAGATAGTGGGTTCCAAAATAACTACGTAAGGGCTATTTGATTAATTGCACACCAAACGTTGTATTGTAGTATAGGGTGAAATCAGATAGGGTGAAAAGATAAATTTTATGATAAGATCGAGACTCTCTTTACGCAAGTATCATCTCGACTAATATATCTAAGGTACATATATTTTGGACAGATGCGTGGCAGCAAACTCTGTTAGAGGGTCCACCGTATAGAAAACAACGCTACCATGCACAGACTGATTCTATGTTGGTACAGAGGCCATCATTTAAGCTTTTTTTCTAGTCACTAATGTGGTAATACTGACGCTCTAAAGAATTTTTAAAAACCACTCCCGACCCCACACCCACATTCAGATATAAGTTAGAATTGTGTACACGTTGGCTCTTTAACAATTGCTTTAGTAGAGACATTGGTCGAAGAGAATTATAACCCAATGTACAAATGTAACCACAGTACTCGGTCATCAGAGCAAACTTTGTTCTCGTTTTCATACCATGTCTTTTGATACATGAATAAGATGATACTTACTATCCTCATAGTTACTATGAAATTCGATTTCTTTTGAAGAATGCAACTATAATTAGAGACTGTCAGCTGTCAAAGAATGTCACTTTAACTCGAGACTATCGACTGTCAAGAATGTAACTAAAACTAGAGACTGTCGATTGTCAAAGAATGTAACCATAACTAAAGAGTGTCGACTGTCAAAGAATGTAACTGTAACTGTCGCTGTCGACAGTTGAAGAATGAAACTATAACTAAAGTCTGTCCAATGTCAAAGAATATAAGTGCAACTAGGGACTGTCGACGAAAGAATTAAGCTACTAAATCTTCACTCTACTATTCTTTTGATCCAGCAGATAAAATAAAGGTTATAACATTTTTATAAGTATATTTCATCTATCGTCGAATTCATGCAATATGATAATGTTTACTGCAATTAATCAGACATCATCATTATAACATTCATGAGATTATTGTAATAATTAATATGTTTACACTTATTATTGTTATTGTTATCATTATTATTATTATTATCATTATTATTATTATTATTATTATTATTATTATTATTATTATTATTATTATTATTAGAAGGACAAAGACGACCTAAAGACAAAACAGAACACCAGCAAAACAAGCAAACAAATAACTCAGCAATACCAACAACACCAAACCAACAACCACCACTGTTACTACTACTAGATTCTCTCTACTTTCTACAACATAATTTTATTACTCTCTGTCCTGAGATCTAACCATTTTCCCAATCTTTAATCCTCAGAAGCTTTTCTAGTATCCTATCTTTTTGGAGAGATGCTTTTGGGTGTAGGTTAGACATATGCTATATGCCTAGCGTCCTTAGGCTGTCTCTGAGCTACTTGGCATAACTCTCCGTGCACCCACTCACATTTCGACGACTTCTGTACTTCATAAGCTCTTTCACCAAGCTGAAGAATTTTTCTTCCTGTTCGTTGTGCTCATTTAGAGACTTTTCATGCCCGCAATATCTTTCATGACTGAAACACTTCTCTATTTGTCAATCAGTGAATATGTGAGGTTCATCATAGACCAAGTCAAGATGACGAAGTCCCAGAAGATATTGGCCTGATTAGTTTTGACGACGTTGTCTGTCACATGATCGCACCATTTGCAGGTGAACTTGGTCTCAAAATATGAAATGGCTTTAAGAATATAGCGGATGCTACTTTTCCGACTCGTGCTTTTTAAAAATGAGTGCCTTGTTTGGTACCGCCAGTAACCCTTTTGTCTCTGTCTTCATCTTAAACTGATTGCTGTTTCTCACAGCGGTGTACTTGTGTCATATTTGTCTGCACCAAGTGCCTCTTCAAAACGTGATGTTTCCGGACTAGTCTGGGATGGCACTGGCTACATTCCTGCTCACAACTTGAGCTATGGTCCACCTGGCTTTGCAATCAGCGAAACAACCCATTTTGTCCTAAATGTTTAATTCTGTTAGTACTAGCTTTTTTCTATCATCCTCACCATATTATATTTGATGCCCTTTTCTTCAAATAGAGGAAATAAGCATATGTAACAATGCCAATGATCAAGTTAACGCTGTTTCTCGCATTATCTCGATAATGAATAGCTAGTATAATTCCTGATTTCTATGTACCGAAGATAATTATGGAGTATCATAGCCAATAACCTTGTTTTGATCTGATACACGGTGTTTAATTTGCCAGAAACACCTTTAATACATTAGCGAATAATAACATTACTGAACATGGGTATGAGGATAAATTAAATACCTTGCAAATTCTACCGTTCTCACTGATCTCTTTCCGAATCTTATTAGCTCCGGCCAATGTGGCATGCATCTTTAGGTAAAGGAATTCAAATATATGAGAACAATCAATAACATGTCAGCGTGTTCTTTGCTTGCCATTGTTGTCAACCAGTAGATTTACACCTCCCGGCATGGGAGACCACTCTGATACAAAACTCTGAAAAGGGTCTATTCATTTCATCTATCCTTTTGTTTTGTCCAGCATGGATTGTTACTTACTTCTGTCTATTAAGTTCTCAGTATTCATTATGTTTATTTCATCGAATCAGATTGTTTTATTTAAGCTACGTAACTCAATATTTTTATTGTTTAATTTTGAATGATCTTGATCATGACAGTGATAAATATCAGTATCATTATTAGAGATTATTATTATTATTATCATTTATATTATTATTATTATTATTATTATTATTATTATTATTATTATTATTATTATTAAATAATATGATAAATGAATGGGTGGACGAAAACGAATTACTGGGCGATGAGCAAGCTGGATTTAGAGCGTGTTATTCTACAACAGATAATATATTTATATTATATACATTAATTTGTAAATATTTAAGAAAACGTAGGGGTAGATTCTATGCAGTATTTATTGACTATAAAAAAGCCTTTGATAGGATAAAGAGATGCTAATTAGTGAAAATAATAGTGGAAAATGTTAAGAATTATAAGGGCAATTCATGCTGAGATAAAAGCCTGTGTTAAATCCAACAATTGTGCTATCGATATGTTTAATTGTCATTTGGGTGTACACCAATGTTGTGTTTCATCGCCTTTTCTCTTTTCTTTATTTTGAACTATTTGAAACCCTTTTTAGCTGAAAGAAACAGGGACGTGTCGGTAGAAACCTTAGAACTAGTTTTACTGTTGTATGAAGACGATTTAATTGTCTTTACTGACTCTTCTAACCAGTTGCAAAATATGCTCAATAGGCTGCATACATTTTGTCTAAAGTGGAAATTAAAAGTGAATATGGAAAAAAAGAGTGGTTGCATTTCGCAGAGGTGGCTATCATAGAAGTTATGAAAGTGGTATTATGGCCCTACAGAGGTAAAGACTGAATCATACTATACGTATTGAGGATGCATATTTTCTTCACAAAAACTCTTGGTATATTGCCAGAAAACTCTATTCTTGCAGATGTTGAAGGCTATGCATATATTGATGCAAGATCTTTCAAAATTTGCCAGATTACCCGTAATTGGATTCCTCGGTTTGTTTGACTCGAAGATAGCTCCCATCCTTAACTATGGGGCTCATGTTTGGGGTCGTATGATGTCAATGATTTTAAAAAGAAACTCATTTGTAATTTTGTAAATATATTCTTACGTCCAAGTCAACTCCAAATGCATTGGTATATAATGAATTAGGAAGAATTAATATGCAGAGTACAAGATATAAACGTATTATGAAATATTGTCTAAGAATTCTAAAATGACAGAAGACAGATATCATAAACAATACTACAATTTACAGTTAAGATGGGGGAAATCTTGATTGTTGGGCTAACAATGAAGAAAAGCTTCTATTTACATTTTGATTTGGCAATTTTGGTGTACTCAGGGAGTAAATGATAAATATACATTTCTTAGATTGTTCAGCCATAGATTAATTCGATGGAACGACTGTCTTTCTATAGGTCATTGCGAATAGAATTCACTTGTCAAAGATATCTAGAATTGTTAGGAGAGAGCGATTTTTGTTAAATAATCACTATACTAAGAATGGGGAACTTGCCATTCAGAGGTAACACTAGAAGATATGAAAGTATTTGTTATGAAGAAAGATTCTGTCAAATTTGTACCGTTAATATCGAAAATGAATTTCATTGTATTACTGCTTGTCCGCTATGCCGAGAAATAAGAAGAAAATATTTGCCCACCTTTGTATATAAAAATCACACTTTAGAAAATTTAGGACTTCTATACAATATGATATTAGTAAAATTCTGATGACTAATTTAGCAATGTTTACTGTAATAGCCTTAAAGAATCAAGAAACCGTTGTATCATCGACTCCTGCTACATAAGACTCCAGATCAATATCACAAAACTTGATCCGTGCAGGTTTTAGGGTTTTCTTTAAATTAGTTTGTGTGATTACTGTGTAATATACACTTTTATCTCACCTAATTCGAAAAACGCAATAATGATTACTTTCATGTATAAGGTTTCCAAATAAACACTAGTATTATTATTATTACAGATGCCTGTCATATGACACCTACTTGCACGGACCAGAGCAATACCATCTCTGATACATTCGCTGTAGGCGGAACACTTTTCACACAGAATATCCCAAACAGAAACCAATTCACCGGTCTAAGTTTCAGTATGAACACAACGTTGTTACAGGTCTCAATCGACCCTTCGACCGGTAAAATCAATATCCATTTTTCTTTTGAGTATGATGAACTTGTCCACTGCTGTTAGGAAGGGCATTTACCATTATTAAATTTTAAACCGCAATTTTTACACTCGATTTTTTAAGTTTGAATCTGAAGCAAAAATTCAATATAGTATGCCTTAGATAACATCCAGCTATAATATATGAATTCGCCATTGTAAAATTGGCGAAGTCCTGATTAAATTTTGGCCATGTATTTGTTTGCTGCCTCTCACAACGCAAAATGAACAAGAAAAAAAGATACACTAAATTTATAAGTTTAATAATAAGAAAAGAAGTTATTGAACAGTTCGATGTAAAAATCCAAATTTTACTTGCCTCTGTTTCTCAGGTACCAAATGAGAACCACGTTTCATAGATAAGCGGTATAATTAATTTCTTATGCAAGTCTATTATTTAAAGAATGATGCCTGCGTAGTTGTGTATAATGGGGGTAATGTATTTATGCATCACAAAGAGTTCTACACTGCACCCTTCCTTAGTCGGGTTAGCAGGATTCTATTCGTGCTTAATATAAGATGTCAACAGTTTGGCAGTAAAGCTCCTTTCTTTGTCACAGAATCGTATATAGTTGTGACAGTCATTGTTCAAATGCCTATTACGCTGTAATTTTGGATCATAAAGATCTCACACATTTGAAATATTTAAGTGAAACATTCCTCCAGTTCTCTGATATTCTTAAAATACAACCTTAATGTTTGCTTCTTAACATACGGGCGTTTAAAATTTTATCAATTGATGGAATTTGTTCCTACTTTAAAGTGAAAGTAAATGCACAACTTTGTATCATAGGTTCGTCGGTTTCCAAGTGTTTGATGGAGCCGTTAAACTTCAGTTGGTAGTTCGTCAGATTCCTACTTCAAGGGTCGCATTTTCAATACCAAAAAACCAATAATGCTTAACAAAGTGCTGTTACAACCAACATACCAAACTTAGATTTTGAAACCTAATTTAAGTACAAGGAGGACTATGATCAATTAATTAGACATGCACATTCTTGCAGGTACCATAACAACGAATGGCAACATCACCGTCTATCCATACTACCTAAGCAGTACTTGGATTATATCTGTCACGGTGTCTGCAACAGGTTCTTGCTATCAGTACACATGTACACATGCTCTGACGGTTACATTCACAAACTGGGTATGAACTTATTTTTTATGTAAGTAACATATAACAAAACCTTTTAATTAAGTATCTAGTTTCCTTGGAATGTGGATTTAATTCAGAAAACTGTCCCATGACTGGATCTTCATTAGATATACAAGACACCTATTTTAATTATTTTTTCCCGAGAACAGAAATTAAGGTCATTGTTCATGTCGATATGCTGTGGTATGACAGAAAGATAGCTAGACTGAATTAATGACATAATCAATTTATATGTACGTAATAAAAGTCACCAATGTTATTTGCTGATTTTTGTTTTTATTATAGAAAGGCAATTCAAAGATTATAAAATGTTAAAAGGAAGCAAATATGAATAAAGAAATATAAGTAGTATATATTTAAACGGGAAAATAGCATAAAAAGTCTGTGCTAAACCCGCTAGTACTAAATCTAACATAATTGCCACATCTGTGATGAACATATAATAGGTGCATTGTTCAATCCATACGTTAGTGTATAATCATTCAAGAAAAGCGTACTGTTAAAAACGTTGTCATACATTTAAGCCCATCTACATAACCAGCCTACCGGCCTCCATAACTGTGCACGAAGATACTGATAGTCGCATCCTCCTTCATTATTTGATAACGTGGGATAATAACTATGTCGATCAGGATAACGTCACGTGCAACATCAGCTCTGATCCCTTGTCTGGAGCACGTGCAGGAACTTTGTTCGAGCTGGTTCACGACGGCTATTACAACTACAATTGTAAGTGTTATTTTTCAATGTGAAATTCACCAAGTATGTCTGAATCACTTTCTATTGCCACGGTAATAAAAAAACTAATAATAACTCGTAGAAGCAGGATTGTGTACGACAAGGTCAAAATGCATAGTACCCTAGTCTACTACTAAAAGCCATTAACTTTTCTAATCTTAGTTGGCTGAATTCACAAATGGAAAAGAAAACACACATTGTAAAACTGTATTCAGCTTGAAAGAACTACACGCTAACCAGTAAAATACAGTAAGACCATAAGCGGCATAACAAGACCATCAAACAATTTACTATAATACAGACGAACGAAATGAGTAAAGCTGTTCATGTAATAAAATTGCGGCCAAAAGACTGACACGTATTTTATAAAACTAGAAGCATTAAACTAATTACATGAGAATCATTCTTTGACAGTGACACTTATGTCCAAACTTAGTTATCATTTGAAATGAAAATTAAAGGACCAGCCTTCGGATGATGACGGCAAAATTGCGGTTGTTTCTAATTTTAAAACCTCTTGATAATCGTATTCAACCATGTTTCTACAAGTTATTACGTAAAGAGTATAATGACTATGTTAATTAATAAAGGTATGTCTTTTTTAATACTCAAAGCATAAAGAGAATGAATACCAGGCTTGGTTTCCTATGTGTATGTGATCAAATATTGCCACATTTCTGAAGTCTCCTAAATCACAAAAACTCTTCCTTTGCAGTATTCAAATCTCTAAAAGCATGAATTAAAACTTTTATCCTCAGTTCTAACATTGTCTGTCTCTAGTGTATGCAGTGATTTGAAATAAAAGCCAAAGGAATGAGAAAAAACCCTCAAGCATTGATCGTGATTCGGGTTCGAATCATGGACGCCTGCACATAGGGGCAAGGGAGGTCACTTGCCCCCCACCCCCCAACCTCTAACCCCGATTTTACCTCTGAACATGTTTTGGTCTACATCCGTAAAACAATAGTATTAGACACAGATATGTATGTTTCAAAAGCAAGCAATTTCTAGGAGAGCTGAGGAAAAAAAAAAAAAAATTATGAAATTATTCAGCTTATTTATATGTATTTATCCGTAACAGGAATAAGTGAAGCCAAATTATAATGCATGTCGTTTCGGTACGAAAGAGAAGTTTTTACACAAATATGACTTACCAAAGTAACATGTAGTAACACATTTTCGGGACAGAAGTCCGAACCTATCAATGCACTAAGAAATGGACTTAGAAAAGTCCTAGTTCATCCGCATAGTCACCAGTAAAATGTCACTACTCTGCTAAAGCTGTCATAAATGTGTTGAAAGGGTTGCTCTTTACAGCATACAGCTTATACAAAAAGAGCTGCAATTCCCCTGGTTGTGGAGCAACATGTAACACCAATGGATGTCTGGACTATGCTGTAATCACTTCGTATGCGATAGGAATTACGTGCAGTGATGGATACGGACTACATAATACTGGCACGTTCACGATGTATGTCAGACAGAACGACCTGCCCATTTATACGAACCTCGATAGTAAGTTATTTATCTATATCCAGCATTACAACAAGCGTCGAAATTTTGACGCCAAAAGATGCATTTGTTCAAATTCCATGCTTGTTTACAGATGGGTTGGTTTTAAGATTATATAGTGAAAGATAGGATCTAGTTCCCATTCTGAGCATGCCATTTGCAATAATATATGACAGAAAAGTCGATAGAAACTAACACCCAGGTATGACAAGGCAACAAATACCATTTATGTCTCAGACATAAGAAATGTTAAGGAGAATGTCATTGTCGTGCTGTCATTGTTCCAGAACGTATAGACAAATTGCAAAATTGAATTTCTTTTAACAAAATAGGTCAAATATTTCTTTTCGCATGTTCAGCGTGTTCGGGATTTTTATGACAGTTCTTGGATAGTGACGGAACATATTTTAGTTTGATTTATAAATGTTTTATGCTTAGGTTTGATGTATATCTGTGGCATATTGATAAAACACTTTGTATTGGTAGTATTTTTAAGTTATACGACAGATGTTTGCGGTTGATTTACTAAGTGTTTGAGAACAGATTCTGGGCATCTATGGCTATACTTTACTTTTTAAATCTGAATTTCGTCTCATACGTGACTTCTTCTATACCTGGTAAAAACTCTTATATATTTTTAAAAACTTTCTTTCAGATACCATCACCTTAAATACGGATATCATAGCAAAAGGTGATGTTTTATTCACGATATATTACACTGATACGGAAAATGAGACTCTACACTACAATTACACGTACAATGGGACTGTCTCTAGTAATCTCTTCAGTGGAGATACCGACGGAAACTATTACAGTGAGTCCTATTTTGGCATAACACATTAAAAAGGAAACTGTTTTATGAATTAAACAACATGTTTTACAACCTATGAGATTCTACTAATGACACAATTTCGAAGATATCTGGTATTATTGTAAATCTCTCATAAAGACATAACATACATACGATATGTTATACATAGAATTCATTCACGTATCTTAACATTTTTACCTCAAAACAATTACAGCTATTGTTATGCCTTTGTAGATCATACCATGGGTTGAGTTTAATAGCATAATTTCGTAAGTTTATAATACATTCTTTTAAGTTTACGTGTTATTTCAACAGCTATATAGCTTTAACCAAAATATAAGACTATGTCCTAGATATTCCTTATAACATTCTTTGGATTTGATTTCCCATACTACATGTTCGCAATCATTTCAGCCTTTCAGTCGGAGACAATTACAGGAAAACTTATGAATAGAAAGCAAATTATACGAAAAATTATGATTACAAAGCAATTTGATTTTTAATAATGCAAACAAATGCAGCATGCATGTAAACGTTATCTATTAGGTTTAGCTCATGAAGGTACTTACATAGATGTATATCGCATTTAAATAAAATTGATATCTTCGGATGACCAATTCCTGAAATTAATCTCAATTTTCATGTAATAACAAGAACAACAACAACAACAGCAATAATAATAATAATAAAAGTAATAGTAACAATAATAATAACGACATCAGCTGATTGTTAATTAAGGGACAGATCAAAGATATGCAAGAGTATATCGTGCTGCCGCAGTTCGAGTAATTTAATTGAAAGATGATGATGATGATGATGATGATGATGATGATGATGATGATGATGATGATTATAGAGATCATGATGATGATGAAACAGATCTTTCTATTTAATAAACAGTTACATCTATTCCCGCTTATGGACCAATTAACGAATGAATGAATGAATGAATGAATCAATGAATGAATGAATGAATCAATCAATCAATCAATCAATGAAGTCTGTGTATATACCCACGTATGTAACAATACGGGCAATATACATTCAGCGTTCATTTTCGTTTAATTCCAGATAATGCAGCAAATATAACAGCTATTGCTGACCAGTGGGATCTGTCGAATGCCACGTATACAGTATACATCTGTGGAAGCGATAGAAGAAACACCAGATGTGGAACATTGACGATACATATAAGGGGTAAGCGACGTATTATCAAGAAGGAAAAGTAGATAGAAAATGTAATAAATTCGTACGTAGAGTTTATCGACGCGGCTCATGTATAACACAAAATGAATGACACCATGCTACTTGGTAACTCCTACTCTAGCACGTTCCGCAATGACAAGGGATGAGAATGCTTGTATTGAGTAGGTTCTATATTTGGCTTCACATTGTTAGACTTTTGCAGCCTTCTCGATTATTTTTAATTATAATATTGCAAACATATTCACTAGGTCGCAATAATTTTTACTAAAATGTATCATTACTTGTCCTTAAAAAATAGTAGGCAATTTTAGGGAAAGATCTTTAAATTCCAAGGCAATTTAAGTTTTTACGTTGGTAACAACAATCAGAGAGAGAAAGTAACTTACACATTTTGACACAGTGTTTTTCATTTGTGACTTTATTAACTAACTCTTGTATTCAAACACGTAATAGGTTAGGTTTACTCTCAGCTTGCTTGTTACGTATTTGATTTGCTTTTTTAAAATTATTTCTTCTCCATGACAAGGACATTGATTAGCTCGAAATGTTTGGACACTGTTTTCTAGCTGTATCATTAATAATGTTTTTCTTAAATCTCTCTCTCTCTCTCTCTCTCTCTCTCTCTCTCTCTCTCTCTCTCTCTCTCTCTCTCTCTCTCTCTCTCTATATATATATATATATATATATATATATATATATATATATATATATAGTGATACATACGGTAGACACCAGTAGAACCATTTTAATTTTGTTATGCAGTTTTGACGTGCTAATGACAGAGCTGACGCTGTAACATGACAAAATTTTATCAGCAACTGTTAGAATGGAACATGCTATGGACACATTTGCCACGTAACCTAAACTACAATATTTTTCGAAGAAATTTTTCCATCATCTTTGGATTCATAACACCCGATTCTTTCAGAGATTGAACATACGATGCACCAGTTCCTCCAGCTTGTTTCAATTTACCCCGACGTTATGTCTAACGTGATCAGAGAAACACAATCGCAAGCAGTTTTAATGAAGGAAACACTGATCTGTTACAATTCATTTCTTTAGGTCGGACAGGCAAGCACGTGTTGTGTCCTATGGAAACCACATTGGAGCAGAGTATGTGGAGGCAACATCCAGGAACTCTCTTTTAGATTACAAACAATCGCCTGTTAATATGTTGGCATGCACTGCAAGCGACCACGTGGCAGTCAGTGCATACACGGCAAGCACAAAATGTTGGTGCTGTACTGAAAGTCGTGTACGCAAAGGCCGCGAGAATCACATCAGTGGAATTATCACAATACATTCGTTGGTACAATTGTTGGGATTCAGCGAAAACCTTTCAAAACAGTGGTCTTTTACCATCATCTACAATTACAACACTAGCACCCTCTCAAGCACCAGTTTGGTATCTCATTATCCTTCATGGAAGTCTTGGTGACGAAACCAAGGCTACGCTTTCAAATCGTAAAAATGGAGTCGTATAACTGTAGTAATCGGTTGGCCGTTCTTACTCATGCCTCACACGAAATCCTTACAATTAGTTTTGCATCGTTCATCTAAGCTTTTCAACCACTCTAGCCGTCTTCTGCCTTCGCCCTTAGAAATCGCACTATATTTTGCTAAAAAGCGAGAACGCCAATCCATAGGCAGAGGCCAGACATACCAAGGAACAGGAATCCTTTGCTCAGGACAACAGATCTTAAATCGACTAGTACGACGGTGTATTTCTATACATAACACAAAGCAAATTAGATCGAAAATGAATACGAATTACTGGCTGAATATTATCTGCGCCTACTTAGGGCCGAACCTGACACGGGAGCAGGTAGGGTTAATTGCTATCTCTTTGTCCCATCGACATCCAAGAGGACTAGTCAGATGGAGTCTCAGACTGGAATGCTAATACACTGGCAACGTCATATTTGTCGAGGTGACGTCGGCGACAACATTTCACTTGTTTCGCCCACCTCATCAACCTCCCCTCAACAAAAAGAAAGATGAAAAAGAAACAAAACAGACTTATATTCAGATATGATTAGCTTTGCTACATCACAGTAATCAATTGGAAAGAAAACAAACAGTCGGTGAACCTGCGAACTGAACACATCGTATTGGTGACTCCAGGGAAATGCGGAAATGTTAAAGACCTTTTTACTTCCAGATCCAGTGATATCTTCACTTTCCTTGTGTAGATTGTCTTACATTTCTATTTAACAATAGATCTTGTAAACTAGTTTGCTAATTATGGATTTTAACTATAGAACACATTTTGCCATCGAGAAACTTTAAGAGTGATGGTAGATGTTTTAGGCTGTTGGCCCTCAATTCGGCTTTTTATGTTAGCTTTTTATGGTCGACCAATGTTGATTTCTGAATCATTTAGTAAGTCTACTGGAGCCTTCTGTCTCCTTTCCTGGATACATTCTGCATTTGTATTGCTGTAAAGAATGCCTATCTGTTTTAATGATCAGTTTTTATTTCTCTTTTGTAAGTATTTATTTCATTAACTTTTCGCCCAAATTCGAATCAAGCGGATAAGAAGATTTTACAACCCGGATTTTTTCCGACTAGGCTTTCAGGCATGAATGTTGTTGACACAAACACCATAGATCTTAGCTTTCACAAAGAAATGACTAATAGTTTTCTGCAAAATTTAACACTTTTGCAACACGTCTGCAACTGTCTCAGACACAGACGAAACTAAGAAGAAATAATGGTTGTCCATATAAGTCTACTATACATGGAAACATGTACATTAATACCTTCAATACTGTGAATATCTTTATGTTATTTTCTGTCGGAATAGAGAAAATTTCTTTTAAGTTTTTAATTTCTTTTTTGTTCTTAAGTATGCTGTTTTATGTCCTATTTCGGGGATGAAGGAATTCTCACTAGTTATAAATAAAGCTTATTCTACATCATGATTTTGCGTTCCATTTTTGGAATACGTTACTACTCAAAACATGAACATTTTTAGCCCTACTTTATGCATCACTGCATACTCCAAGCATATATTTTAAGCAAATTGCCAACAATTTACGCCACGCAGAAGGGATCAATATGGTGGATGACCATTTGCGCTGTCTTTTAGCACATTATATACCTACCAGCTTAAGCATGGTAAGGAAAAGCACCAGTTCCAGAACGGAAAATAATGATTAAATATGTAAATTATAAATCAAATCTTAACTAGCTTTTTAGTGCAAATAGTGTTGTTAGGCTGATTATTTATACAGGTACCATTCCTATAAATAAAATTTAAAAAATTGTTTGTTTTTTTTTCCTATTAAATGAACGCCTGTCTGTGTTTGAAGATCACATATTTTTATCAATATTTTAGTAGTTTCAGTTAAAATATACTTAATAAAAGGAGAGGAATCTGCTAATTCACGAACATTTAAATTTTCTTAAGTTACGTTTGCTTGTCTAAATTATTTCTATTAACTCTTTCAGTTTGCATTTTGATATTGCTTTTGGTCACTATAGTGTCAAACTAGCATATCACACTTAAATGACTCTTATTTATTACGAGGATAAGATTGCGCATTATAACAAGACAAAGCCCATATAATATCTAGTGTGATGGAAAACCACTTCGTACAAGTTCAAACGTGTCTGTATCAAATAATGTATTAGGGAGGTCACTGTTGGTCTTAGACCTTGCGTAGCTAGCTTTTGTGCGATGTGGCCGACTACGCTCGTATTGCGTAATGGTCATTCACTTGTAACATGCTTAACTAGTTTCAGCAAAATATTTTCCAAACAATGAGCAAACCAGTTCACCGACATATTAAATTTTCATTGTGATTAGGGGTTAATTATTTTTTCTGCTCAGAATATTGCATATTTAAATGAGTTTAGTATTCAAACACTTCTTGAATCTATCATTGATATAATATATCGTTCAGCTAGTACTGTCATTGCTATTAGTTCAGCATTTACCTATTGTGCTACCCTTTTATGCTGCAGGCAGGAACAGTTGTTGGTACTCTCTCCATACACTGCAGTGATCCTGATCCGGCAGATACACTTGCATTTTCAATATCCGGTCCACATCAGGCATATTTCAACATCAACAGCACCACAAAAAAACTGACACTCGCACAGGAATGGGATCTAGAATCAGGACAAGCGACTAGTACTTACCTGACTGTTTACTGTGTAGACCCTTCCGGTCTACAAGCCTCTACCAACTTGAACTTGAACATCACCCCTGTGAATGAATTTGCACCAGTTCTGTCCGTAAATACTGCCGAGATCAATGTAACCGACCAAACACTTACAACAGAAATTCTCCTTAACATCACGGCAACAGATCTAGACTTTGGCGATGACAATATTTTTCATTTCTACGTTCTTGGATTCGGGTTTGGTGCTCAGCATTTTATTATGAAGGGTAATGGTAATATTGGTCAGCTCTCTCTTTTACAGCAAATTAGATTGGACTATGCTGTCAATCGAACAATCACGCTTATTGTGAGTGATAATGACACTTCGCGATTAGATTCGTCGGTCGCAGTTAAGATATACTATACTCCAACACCGCCTAAACAAAAGACGCCGTCTTCCTACTGTACACTATGCACAGCTGAGGGTGTTGCTGCCGTCGGCATCCTAGCACTAGAGGGAATCATAGTTGTTATCATCGTGGTCTATATTGTATTCAAGTACGCCAAACCTATATATACAATACAACCCACCAACAAGCCATTCAACAAGCCAGACAGGTAAGTTGACTGTGACCTATTTTGCTAAACTTTCTACTTGAAAATTTAAAGCAATCCCTGAGACGTCACTATTCATGTAGAAAGTTAATAATAAAATTTGTCTTAACAATGAAACTCCATTTGAGACATTTCAATACCGAATCCCTATTTTCAAGAAGTGTATTTCAGACAACCCTAAAATGCTGCAATTGTTACCGTTGTGCTTACATAATTTATTTTGACGTATTCTATCTGATTAATACTCCCCCTTTTCCTCAGAGTACAACAGTTTCTTACCATTTGCATTGTGTACTGACGGAAGCTTTGTATTGGCAGATGTTAAAATGACTAAAATGTACGGATGAATATATCCTCCAACAGACTGGTTCCCTATGACATTGGAAGAGAAGCCAACGCGACGTAAATAGTTTATTATGGTGCTTTTACGGTCCTAATTCAGCATCTGCAGGTTGTAATATGCAGTATGTGTCTTCATATTCTGATCTTGAAACTATATTACGGTTGCTAAATTTAATCATTTGATTTCTTCTGTTATAAAAGTCAAAGCAATAAAGATATATGTTGTTGTACTCCACCGTCCTGGCAAACGGTTAGAATTTAGTATACAAATTCATTCTTGCTTGCTCTAAACGACAAAAACCTGTTGCTAGTAAGGTACTAGTGACATGTTCGTAGATCCAAGGTGAGTGAATATGAAGTTAAAAGGTTGAAGATCATATTGAAAAGCGCCGAAAGTCTAGATATGAGATTTAATTGTTTAAAATATTAGTATTGCGAAACACATGAAGGTAAGGCAACATATATAAAACATTATCCGTTTTGCGAATGCAGTATTGTCAGCAGAAATGTCCTAAGCTATTTAATCATTAGTTTGAAATATATTACATTATTTAGAAATATTAAGCTAATCATAGGCGACCATGGTTGATATTCTTAGTACTGATTCATTGTTTGAATTCACGGAGTAGACGTCTCAAACAGTTAAATCCAAAACTTCTTCAGTACATTTAACGTTTTTTCGTACAAAATAAACCAAAGGGAAAATTGAAAGTGGAAGATGAGGCTTAAAATTAATGTGGTCACCATGGGCATTTTGGTCTTATGGCCATCTATGTTGCATTTTGCTTACAATTTAATGGAATTTTTCCCTGGAGGATACCGGGTTTTGACATTTTTTGCATATTTTTTTACTCTCAGATTAATCACTTTATGGAAGTATTACTTAGCATGAAATCAACCTTTGATAAATGAATGAAAATAACATGGATATCTCGGCTATAATACATATACAGAAAATTGCAATGTAAAACATGAATACGATTACATTGAATATTATGGATGAGATATGTTCTGTTCTTAACTGTACTATGTAAATGTTTTTCAATGGGACATTTCATTTTGAAAATGAATAAGATTAGGAAACAAATTTACACATTCCCTTAGTCTGACAACAAAGTGACCTATTCTGTACCGTAGGTATGTATAGCACTTAACGGCATATCTAACTATACAATACCCATTTAAAGTAAAGTTACAAAACATTTAATAAAAACTTGGAAAAACAAATCTTTTTCATAAAAATGGATTCTGAGTCACACTACTCTTGGATCATTTTACGGCATTCCTTATATAGGCTTGTTAAATTGAAAAACTTGCCTTTATTTGAAGTAATCATTCCATTTGTTACTTTTCTGTATATAATTATTATATTTCAGCAGCCATAGGTAACGAAACATTTTGTTCATCTTATTGATGGCGTAAATACTGCCGCAAAGTGGCCCATATATGTTGTAGTATATTTGTTAGCATTATCTTCTCTTAGTTGGTATATATGAATAACGAAATGATACAGGTTTGGGAGAGCTCAGTCATTATGTAACACAATTGGATACATACCTTTCCATACAGTGAAAATAAAATAAATGACCATGCCTTTATCTTTATAAGAAATCACAGAACAAAGTTTTAGAAGAAATAAGTGGATAATAACATAGTAGGTTACAAACCAGATGTTATTGTACCTAATGAACTTACAAGCTAAAACTGTCTCTGATTTGCGCTTCTCTTTTCAGTTTACATGAACCACAGAAAGAGACAGAAAAAGAGGTCGACAGAATATCCCAGAAGTCAATAGAATCCTATGATTCAGAGTCATCCGTGTCCTCAGAAGAGTCATCTAATTCTGATGATTGAAACGTCTGAAGTATAATCTGTGATGTTCCTTCTAGCTGGAATATTTTATTTTCTTCTCATTAACGAAGTGTATTATGGACTCGGATTAAGCTTAGAAAACGGTCATCGCCTCATTACAATTTCAATGCAGACTATGAGAAAAAAAATCTTGTTGCACATTCTGAAGTCCGCTCTATGCTTCACACGGATTGCGTGCAGTGGACGTTTTCTTTCAGACTTTTCTTACAAAATTGTTTTCACTTTGCAGTATTATTTGTTCTTTTACTGTTTTCCCCGTTTTCTCCAATTTACATGTTTGATTGCAAGAGTCTGTATATAAGTGATAATCATTTCTTAATATAACTGCGGTGATTTTGTTGTAATTTCATTTCAGGTTTTAAAACAGTTTTCTTATTTTCAGCAAGTAAACAAGTACAATTTGTCATCTCAGTAACTATCGTCGTAACTACGACTTTTTGGTGTGCTTGACACTTCCTAATGGACCTCGGAAACATTAATATACATACCATTCATTGCAACACAATATCTTGACAAATATTTACATTGAAGAAAACCCATCCACTACAGCAATGTACTAATGTATATGATTAGAGAAGAATATTTTGGAACCAGTAGATCTAATGCACTGGCGTTTAAAAGACTAAGCGTTAAGTGAATTGCAATAGATGGAAATACTAAAGAAGCAAGTCAGTGTATATATATATATGCACTGAATTGCTTCCTTAGTATTTCCATCTATTGTAATTCACTTAACGCTTAGTCTTTTTCTTTGATGCTGGACATTTTTGTCTTTGCCCCACCCTCATTTTATGGCTGCCAGAAATGCAGCTAGCTCTATTTGCTGTATTTCTGTTTATGGAGGTTGCAGCCTCAAAATATTTCTGTATTTTACCGTATGTCTCATTGTTCAATTTGCTTGCTTGTTTACTCTTTAGACTTTGTCTAAATAGTTATGTTATCCTGTATATACATGGCAAATTTTTGGTTCAATACATTTCATGTATTTCAATACAAAGTCACGAAAGTGGCCAGCATCAAACACAACGTTCGTCTTTGTTTTAATTATGTACCCATATACTTTGACTTTGTAACATTTCCCACGACCGACCTAACGAATTCTGTCTTTTCACTCTCTGTCTTCCTTTCGATTCTATCGATGTTGTAAAGAGTAGGATGGTGCATGCACATTTAGTTTTACAGTCTCAGCAAACACGTTAGTAATACAGAACCTTGTGGTTTCATTCACTTTCTTTCTGACAATAATTTGCATCCCCCCTACATGCGTAAGAACACATCACATAAAACTATTTACGCGCGGGTAAGGACATTTATGGGAGGTGTCATTGGGTCTACAATTTCCCGCCAGATATTTCGCGTAACGCGCTGTCAAGGGCCAATAAATTTAATATTTTGTATCACGTGTTTTGCCCAACCAATCGCAATGATTTCTCACCGGATGCGCGCGGAGCGATTCTTTCTGCTAAGGACCTTGGCGTCAGTTGAACCAATTTCCTTCTGGGGTGAAGACGTGTTGTCTTTTTTGATAGAATTTTTTCCCACCTCCACCCCATCATACCTCCCTGTATATATAATGGTTATATGCTCTCTTATTGTTAATCAGATGATTTATTTATCTCCATTTCTTCAGATTTTAGGCAGTTCCATCCACAGTAATCTCTTACAAGATTATACGGCTTCTACAGTGTAAATGTTTATTAATGCCACTTGTCTCAGTGTTCCAATTGTAAACACCGTTACTTGCTATATTTTTTCGATCAGTTATATTGCTGTGATTACCTTGTTTTGGTTTTAGTCTGCTCAGTAGATAACATTCATGTTTACAGTGGTTGCAGCCTCAAAATATTTCTGTATTTTACCGTATGTCTCATTGGTCAATTGCTTGCATGTTTACCCTTTAGACTTTGTCTAAATAGTTATGTT